>PHWZ01000047.1:0-132493 GCA_004379285.1 Botryotinia calthae
GTAAATTTTACAGTACAATAATGGGAATGATACACTTAGGGAAGTAAAAACAAAAGTTGGGGCCTAAAACCCACTATTATACGTAGTCCGTATAACAGTCTTAAATACGCGAAGATAAGTGAGGAGGAAGAGCCATCGGAGCGTCTACGATATGAACTCAATTCTGCAACAAAGAAGATAGACAGCCTATTGAGGTCTACCCACGTGATAAGAGGGATATTGAACAACTCATTGCTCTTCAATATGTTGATAGAAAATCTGAGAAAGCTGTATGATTGCTTACGATAGGTACTAGCAGGAAATAAGCATGATTGTTCAGATACCAACATTGATGGTCAAGATGGAGGACAATTGAGCCACGAATGCCGGGATTTGGTGTGTTGAAATTGGGTATTGGAAGACAAACAAGGTGGAAAGAGTTAATTAGGAAGTCTATCCTGCTCTGAGTGTATAGAAATACTCCACATTGAATCCTTGAAGAGTAGAGGGAATTAATATGATATCGATATGTGTCGTTGGAAGCGTCTAAGTTAGAATTAAGTTCTGCCCTTCCTTCCCGCCGAAGCTTCTTTACATAGTGACCAATTTGAAATCTCTTCACACATACTAACATGCTCAAAAATAACATCAACACGGATAACAATAGTGAACTTCACTTTTTGCATACAAATTCCCGGGCCTTTTAGAGTATTTTGGGTGCCAGAAGGCCCTCGCAAGACATCTTTATTTCTGCATCGCTATAAGTCGGGACAAGTGCGCTGCAAACATGTTTGTCTGTACATGTCTGAACGCTGAGAGGTCTTCAGCATTCAGGTGACAGATTTGATTCAAGTGAAGGGTCATTAATTCGTTGCTACTTTTCAGATCTATCAATCACAACTTTCGAGGAATCACGATGCTAAAATTCAAGATTTTCTTTCGAAACGGCACACAAGGTAGGGGGAAGTGATTTGGATTTTCTAATAAGAAGAAAAGATGAGAATTCTCACAGGCATTTGCTACTGACCACACAGCAAAAGCGCGTTGTAAGCCTGCCATGATATTCTCACTTGCAAACACTATAGTCTGCTGCCACGAAGGTGCACTTTCCAGAACAACATGTACCCTGAGGACCGGCGATGCTCACACAAGTAGCACCATTCGCCAAACACTAAATTAGAAGGGACTGTCAGTATAACCCTCACCAAACTATGTATCATATCTTAAGACAGGGCGTAAATGAAACGAACCTTCTTTTTTCGAATGCAGTGTGCATTGTCTGCCACCCCTGGTGCGTTTTCACAAACTAATCCATCGCAGCATGTCCCAACAGGACCGGCGAATCCAGAGCAGAAAGTACCCTCAGTGAGACATTGCTATGGTTCAAAGATAAGAATTGATGATTCAATATCTGGGGATGGGGGTGGAGGAGGAAGATATACTGTGCATGCTTTGTCTTGAGGAACAGCTCCGGCGACGGTCATCGCTAAGAAGAGCGCGAGGATACTAAGGGGTTGACTGAGTTTCATTTTCTAAAAGAATTCGGGAACTATGTTATGAGAATATGAGAGAACTTGCTGATGAGGAAACAGATGAAATAGGGGGAGAACAGTCCCATTTATCTCCCCAGAAGGTGTCTCTCAATAACATCATAGTGTATCGGTCTCATCAGCTGTTTATCAGCTGACCCAGGCTGAACGTCTGCCAAGCGTCTGCCAAGCAGATTTACGAGAGCCCCTTACTTCCCAAATTATGACGGCATGACGGCAGCCATTTCGCAAATCGTATGCATGGCCGTTTCAAGTCTTCGGGTGGTGCGTTATTCTGGCCCGTATCATATCAGCATATCGCGAGCAACTCTAGTTACCTAGCAAAATGACGATAGGTGTGTAATCCAGCGGGTGGAAATATATAATCTTGATGACGACTGGCGGTGAGCAACAGAACATGTCAATTTCAACAGTCTAGTTTCTGGCACAGTAATAAAACCTTGTAAGTGTATACTGTGCGAAGGCTTTAGCTATGATTTTAAGTGAATTAAATCTGTTACTCGAACCAATATATAATTGTGTAGACAAACAGTCTTTCATTTCCATTGGCATTCATCATTGTACTTTGGAAACCAAACTAACTTAGACACATGTCTCAAAATATCACATCTTTTCATCTCATTAGTTCATAGTTTCGAAACTGACCACCATATTTCCAAGCCACTCCTTCGTAGAAAATACAGTCCCGAGTGTTGCTTACAACACGAGCCAGGTTAAAAAGGGGGCGCATGTTTAAGATCAAGATATAGATTCTTCACTAACCCATTTGTCAGGGAACACCAGCTTTAGACGAGACCATGCTTATTATTTTCACCATTCATAAGAGCATTCTCGCCTCTAGCAGGATTTCTCTTCATAATATATGTGGGAGTCTTTCCGTCCTTAATCAGATCCTCTACTTCGAATTGAATGATTTCTAGAATCATATATCCATACTTTTGAAAAATTCTAGCTGCACCTGGCCTTGCTCTTGCAGAAGTTTCAAAGCCCAAGCCATCTGCAACTGTGCTGAAACACTCGGTCAGCCCAGTTCCTAATCCTCGGCGTTGGAAATCCGGACGGGCCATGGTTTTTTATCGAATTTCGTTTTCTTATCCAATTAGAGAACTCTGGGATTGGTTTTATTAACTTACAAAATGCTGGGCAGGGTCACACCGATATTATACATGGCTGGTGTCACGTCGTATGATATGAATTCTTGCGCCTGAACATTCCAGCCTTGTGGAAGATTCATAGGATCCTGTTTCTCTGCGATACTGTTTGGGCTCACCGTTACATTCGTTTGGCCATGTTCTGGAATTCCTAGCATGCTCCATGCCACCATTCGGTTTGTGGACGCTTCGATTATTTCACGAGTTTGAGTATTTGACGAATTAAGATGCGGAAGAAACCAAGCTCTAAAGTATTCGCGACGATCTTCTTCAAATACAGGTTATTTGAGAGTCTCCCAATTGGTATCGTTCTTTCTAGCTAGCATAAAAATCTCAAAAAAGTCGTTGAGATAGTCGATTGAGGCATGTTTCAATCCAAACATCGCTCATGATGTCAGGAAGTCTTCCTGTTATAACTGCGCAATGATCTTCGGAGGTCAGGGTCTAGCAGACCCTTGTTATCATGTACATAATTCCCTCATTCTGATGAGAATTTTGTTACATTGACATAATCTCAATCATATCGGATGTGTCACCGTAACTCGAAATTCATGCACATCACACCAATCAACAAACCATCACGGTCGAATAACCTTGAATCAGTTTTCTTTAAGTCAATTCCACTCAGTACTGTCAATCTATAATTATCTAATCAAATTCTGGGTTTCGTTTTTGAAAAATCCATAGGCCGTCGCTAAATTTGTTGGTTGGTTCTTACCGCGCGGTATTGTTCATGGTTACTTGTTGGTCGCCAGGAATTGAAGATGCCTTGAACTCGGAATCAATGGCATGAGGAATTTCAAGTAAGTCTTTTTAATTGGATTGCTTAATTGAAAAACTTGTCATCTTTTGTACGGGTAGTCCTTTGTATTGCAGCAGACGACATATCTCAAAATGATTTTGCCAAAACCGAAAGTACCTTTCATAATACTAGGCTAGCTTACATTTTTATTGTCGTTTGAAATGATGGAGATTTGAAGTCATGCCTGGGCTTGTGGTATTAGTTACGCCCTACAGACTGAAAGCAACATAAAAAGGCGCGTTGAAGGTCGAGTTCAGATCCCAACAACCACTGACGGTCAGGAATGGGTTTGAATACGTTTCTACCCGTTCGATCAATCTTTCCGATGTCTCGTGAGCCAGGAAGCGGATTCTAACCAAGATTCGACCTTCACTGTCCATGATTGACTGCTGAGTAAGGTGGGCGATACTGTGGCTTATATTTAGCACAATGCCTAGCTGCAATGTTTGGAAACATAACATCCATGTTATACATACAGAGAGATCTTACCTGTTTGTATCGTGTAATAAGTGTCACCCCATGCAAGTTTTTTTTGGAAAAAAGAAGGCCAAAGCGGCAAAAAGCCCAGCTACATCGGTACAATCTGGTAGTCATAGGCCACAGCAAGAAAGAAGACATTCGGATTGTGTCGAAGGCAGATCGTCTCATCGTCCTAATCTATCTCCCAGATCCAGTACATGGCATTCTTCTACAGCTGGTGAACGCTTAGGGTCACTCTTCAAAAGATCAAAGAAAAAGAAAAATATTCCGGATGATGAAATCTGGTGTAGGGGCGAAGAAAAAACTAATATGCTTGAGAATCAGGAGGATTCTTCAAGCAGAGGCAATACTTCTCGTCAACCAGCCTACGTGGATGCACTTAATCCAGTTCCAGTTCCCATTCGTTCTGGAAATGAAGCGGGACAAGTCCGAAGTAGAGTTTTTACTCGTGACAGTCGATCCGGGGATGAAAAACAAAATCCAAGCAGTCGTTCTCGTTCGGAATATTCGTTGGCCTCACGAAGAACCACATCCTCAATTACACCTCCGACCAATCAAAAGTCACTATATGTAAAATTATCAGCAACTTCACACGTAAATCCACGCTCAGCTAGTTCCGTGCCCAGACAAAAACCAATTGGAAACTTTGGTTCTGAGTCTGATCCGGAGAAATGGCGTGGAAGAGATGGCAGGAATTCGCGCAGAAATCTTGTGAGAGATGCGAAAGGTATGTTTCCGTGTTTTATTATATGTTTTGCAAGAGTAATAAGTTAACAACAAATTAGATCGATCCCCCGATGGTGGCACCAGTTCTTCCAAAGGAAATCGCAAAAAAACCAAAACAAGTCATCATTCTTCGAAGGCGTTAGTAGATAACATCAGTAATCAAGAGAATCAACCTACTGAAGGTAAAGGAAAGATCACTAGCTCTCGTAGCATAAAACCTGATAACCATAATTACTATGAAGAACCATGCTACGATTCTGCTTCCATTCGCAATGGGCGTACGCCAACTTCTACGAGAAAGGTGAATCCCAATCCCTCGGCACGAAAAGCTGCTATGGCCGATGATCATAATCGATCTGGGGATATAGTCCATTTCAAAGATCGTAAGCCTCATTCTTCTAAGGCTTACAGCCACAACGTCAACTTAGATCCTCGCAATCATAGGCTTAGGAATGGGCAAGGGCATTATGCATGATGGTAAAGGTCTAGAAGCCATGAAGTCGTCTTCTTATATATTCACTCTTTTCACTTCAATTTCAGCCAATATTTTTTTATGTTATTGTCATTTCTCTTGATTCGATTGTTCTACTAGTTAGATTATCTGTATATATATTATAAAATATCATCTTTCTTCCATGCTCATCAAATGTGGAGTGCCTGCTCCTTTTCCCTTTGAATTCTTGATTGACGTTCTTTCGATCTACCCAAACAACAAACTATTCAAAAGGTTAATATCAACTTGCGTCATAAATAGCGTAGATTCTTGATCTTTTGTGTGGTATCACAAAAGAAAAACCAACTGTTAATCCTTCAAGAGGCTGAAGCAAGGCAAACTCATAACCGCTAGCCGCCAATCTCCGTCCCACACAAACCGCACACCACTTCAGGTCAAAGTTCCAACTAACCTTCATGAATCCTATTCTACTGCCACAGTAACTTTTTCTCATATAAGTGAACGGAGAAAAATGACATGCAAGTGTTGGTAATATCTTGTAACATAGCATTTCGGCACTATCCACAGTGGATAAACAATATTCTACGGTAACCATAATACTAACCTTCTACTCCACAACCACTCCATTCTATCCCCTTCAATTCCATTTCATACCGTCTAATCTCGTCTTATCATGCCCTTGCTCACAAACAAACCACTCGTATCCTCAACCCTTCGTCAAACCCGCACACGCAGTAACACCGACCCCAAGCCCCCAAAGACATCACATTCCAATTCCGTATCCATAGACTCGGGATATGCAAGTGGCTGGGGAACCATCCATTTCTGTTCCAAAGGACCATTTACTTCTCGAAGAACCTCCATATTCACTGACGAACATCTAACGTGTGAGGGACATCCTGTAATTTTCGAGTATGGGGAAGATATCAAGGTATTTTATATCGGGGAAGCTAGAATCACGAATTTGAGAGATAGGATGGGGAAGAGTCGAGAGGTTTTAATTGGGAAGTCGGGAAGGAAAAGTAAACCGGGGAATAAGTATAAGAAGGCAAATGGGGCGAGTCATCGAGATAGTCAGATATCGGGAAACCATTTCCAGAAACTAGAACCGGTTCGAAGGGGGAAGATGGTGAAGGATGAGAGGGGTCATGTGAGAGCGGTGTATGAAGATGAGGAACCTATTGATTTGGGGAGGAGAATTGCCAGGGAATCTATCAGGGATATCTCGACTCGTAAGTGCATGATATGTTCTTGGCAGGGCATGGCAATGAGTTAATATGGGTTTAGTACTCAAAGTACCATTGATGCCTGAAAAAAATGCAATAGATGGAGGAAGTAAACATAGTGTCAGGGCTCTGTGGAGTTGGGGATTTGGAAATTAATGGGATTATTGGGCTTTGATACTTTCGCCCCAAAAGGGGTCGCGGAAGCGAGTAAAATTGGTGTTCGGAGTTTTGAGCCTTACTGGGTATACCCTGGGGACTGGGTTATCTTAGTATGCTTTTTGCATCTTGATGTTAGCGAATATACGATATTAATTTGACTGGTGCTGTGGATAGTTCAGTGAGGAATTATTTGTGCAGTTTGTCTTTGACAATCAAGAACAAGCGGCGCTTGCATAAACTTCGTACTAATGTTATGGGATTTCGAGTCGAAGGACTAAAGATATCAGAATCAAGGAGGCGGAATATTAATAGTACTTCGAAAATTGTGCCTCGGAGTTTAAAAAAACCCCCAATAATGTAGTTGTAGATAGTTGCGTATATATTTCTCTAAACGAGCGCCGTCTTGAAATCTATTTTATAAGTCATTAATCTATGGTAACGTCGGGTCGCTTTTTTAATGCTCATTTCCATGCTATTCTATAATTCGTGGTACTCGTCCGCTTTTCTCATATATATCCCATAGTATCTTCTCCTGAATCAAGCGAACTTCCTCACATGCATCCCAGTTTTGCTCAATCTGGCTGCAATAAAGAAAGCCACTGTTGCAATAAGCAATGTCCCACAAAACACTATAGTAGGAACATATCCGGAACTCAAGAGGATTTGTCCAGCCACTGGTGTACCAACCAAAAGACCCAATCCACCAATCGCAAACGCCATACCCATTCTCGTGCCTACGACGCCCATGTGAGGACTAAGCGATACGATGACCGTGGGTGGAATTGATACGAAACATCCTGTGGAAAATCCGTAGAGAATGGCGAATACGACCAGACCGCCAACAGAATGAACACCAGTCCAACCGAATGCTACAACACTTGCGATGAGCGTTCCTGGTATGATGATATTAAAGGGTCCAAATTTATCAGCAAAGTAGTTGGGAATAATACGACCAAAGATAGATGCCGCATTGATAGTACTCAAAATATAGAATGCCGAGTTTGAATTCATGATTTTTTCATCCATGGCGTAGGAGGAGATGTAGTAAAAGGGAATATTGAGACCCATGAACCCGAAAAAGAGGCCAATGGTAAAGAGCAAGTATGGTGTCTCCTTGAATGCGCCCAGATCTATGAGCTTTCGCTTTTGCGATGGCTTCACACGCATTTTCATTATGCTGATGGAGATGGAAAGGGTAGCGAGGAAAATAAATCCAAGGGCTCTTGTTGTCCAGCCAAAACCGATTTTAGGTTGAAGATTATGGAAAATAATTGGGTAAATTACACCACCTGAGATTATTAGCTACTGACTCTATACAACTGTGTTGAATAGTATGATAACCAATGAAAAGTTACATACCAAGTGAACTTCCACTAGCCGCTATTCCAGTTGCAAAAGCTTTCCGTGTTGAGAAGTAAGTAGAAACGATCGCGACACTGGGAACAAAAAGACATCCCAATCCAATTCCCATACACATAGCTTGTGCAAGTACAATTTGCCAGTAGCTTGTCGAGATAGATGTCATCATCATGCCGAAGACAACCATAAATGTCCCAGTACATAGAAGAGGACGGAAGAGGCCGGCGTCTGGGAAGGAGTTAGTAATTTGTTGTTTTGATAGAGGTAAAAGGGGAAAGGTTACCAAACAGAGGACCAGTGAAGACTCCCACAAGTAAGAGCAAGAAAGCTTGTATAGAACCAATCCATGAAATATTAGATGGTGATTCATGAGACAGTAAATCAGTTTCATAAAAAGTTTAGAATGCACCAAACATATTCACTATACCCCTGTTGTCATTGTCAGCTTTAACCAGATGTCATTCCTCGGATTAAAAATCATACCATGAATTGAAGAACAAGAAGAAACTCCCAACCACCTGAAGCCATGCAACCACTCCTCCATTTGGAATATCGGCATGAGGATTCGGAGCAACCTGAGGAAGTTCTTCGGCAATAATGTCAGAATCATTACCCGATGATTTTTCTTCCTTTGATTTGATGGATCCTCCAGCCGAAGTATTTTGATCCATATCGGTGGAGGTTTGATCCGTCGGGCGACTAACGGGATCGGTTTCAGATTTGTGCTTGTGAAAAGTATGTATGTCAACCATGGTACCGGTATGTGGCTTTCGGTGGAGTTCACAAATTGATCGTGTTAATTAAGTATTATCCCGGATATGTCAAGCGAGTACATTCTCCTCTCTTATATTCATCCTCTCGCGCTCAGAAGGTCCGGAAGTGAGAAACTAGCCACAGACTCGCCAATCTTGAGAGCGCGGGTTGATGATATAAAGTAAACCGCGGATGTTGCGGTAAGATCTCTTATATTCTTATATCCGCCAATTGCATGACTCGTCAGTGGTAAGATCGCCAAAGATGTGGAGAAAAATCGTGGAAGGTGTCAAAAGTGGGTATGAGACATAGGAAGATTTCTTCAATATTTTCTTTAAGCTCAAGCGTTTCTGACGGTCTTGGGACTCGGGAAATAAGTTCAAGGCCGAGTTTCATGTCGGCAATTCAACGAGAAGGCGAAACTCATGGCGGTGGGCGGTATCGATATTGAGAGTGAAGTCAAGTGTTTCACGGAGATATGATTGTTGGAGTCGTACTTTGAGGAAATATTATCAGTTGTGCCATGAGAAGATCGGCGTCAGCATGCGTATTACTGATCAATTATCTTCTTCACGTCTTTCGAGCAGGATTTCCTCTCAACGCCTTGAAGATTCGTCTTACATCATCATCATCATCGTCATCGTCGTTATTGTCCAAAAACTCGGGATATGTCATTTCGGCATTGGGAGAACGCAACAAAATATGTCAAAAGCATACATTGCTGAGTGTTATTATTGCTATCTGGGAAAAGATAAGCTGTGGCGAATTTTTTCAAAGTAGCAAATCGATGAGCGTAGTATTTTTTACGATATCTAAGTTTCTGCACGATTGAAATAGACGACAGTGTTACCAAATGATAGGCCACCAGTGCCCTGTATAACCTCGATTATGCGGTGCACTGTCTCGAGACTGTCTCTGATATTAAGTTCCTACCTAGCTAGCCAGACTCTTATCGATTTGCGCGATTCATCCCACCCGAAAGTATATAACACCTCACGATCGCTCGCTCATCTGCTAACCACGCATGGAAGATTGATCTTCACAATCGATCAAGTCACATGAATCCAATACCAGAATGGAACTGATACTTTTACTGCCCTTGCATATATAACCTGAATATATCGCCATCACGAGCGAACAAATACAAGTACTAATATTCCAAGCCATCAAACTTCAACCTGCTCAACTCTTTGAATTTACCATAGGACTACTTCCAGCCTAAATCTATGCCTCTTCACTCCTCGAAAGCTCGACTCGTGCAGCAGCATAAGGCCTTGACGGATTTCCAGCAGGTTTGATACCGAGCAATAGCGTTATTTGCACCTCACCAAACTGTCCGCGATTGCCTTGGAATAGACGAGCATTGTCCTCAGAAACAACATCCCCTAGCACAGGACTATAAAATGTGACCGGTAGGCTGTAAAATGGGGTCCCATAGGACGGGTTTTCGATCCAACATTCCACCTATTGGGATCCTATGGGTTGGGTGGGTAATATAGCAAATGGATATCCTATCTATGGGTTATCTAATGGGTTGTTAAAATCTTAATGGGTTTAATAGGTAATATATAGGTATAGTTTTTTAATATATAGAATGAAAAATTGAATAATTATATTATATTGACTTAATTAATTGGAATTAGTTTTGATTAGTAGAATGATTTTATTGGTAATAAAATAAAGGCGATGTGATATAGATATCCATTAAATAATGGAACAGGTTTTTGAAAATTCTATTTATCTATTGGATATTCAATGAGGTCTATTACCCATCTATTGGAACCATTATCTAATGGGTGGGATCCCATCTACTGGGTTTTCTACGCAGACTAGTGACTGGTGACCGAGGTCTGGCTTTGACGATGAGGCTCAACTCGCTGGCTAGATAAGCAATTTCGGTACACGATGACGTGCAAGCAGTGTCGATTTCTTGTCGAGGCTCTCCACTGAGAAGACAGAGAGGTAAAAGTACGTCGACTAACTCTTCACCAATTTCCTGAAACGTGAAGTTATCTGGGAAATAACATATATCCCCGTAACCAGTTCTTATTGGGTCGTCGACAAAGCGTGTACTGTTGTTCCGGAGACAGAAATACGTCTCAACCGCATCATCTATCTTCTCGGGATATTCTAGAGTATGTCAATACTCACTTATCTGTAGAAAGTGTAGGATGTTACTGACCTTGCAAGTGAGGTTGTATACAGGCTCGAAGATCTTCTATATCTTTTGGTATGCGCGAAAATACAGCTTCCAACAAGTACCGTGATACCAACGCCCGGAATATCGTTCTCATACTCAATTTATCAAGGCTTGAAGATTGGAAGTAATCGGGAATATCACTTAGATTCATGATTCGTAAAGCGTTTAGAAGGAGTGAAACCGTGGTTATACTTTTCCTATTGTTCCTTTCGTGATCATTTATTTGGGCAATGTTAGATCCAGAAAATGGAAGGCGATCATCCCGTATAATATTCCCACTGGCGAGCTTATCCAAAGTGTAATCGACAGAACGATGAATAGCTTCAAGGCGTTCTTGTACTTCTGCAGAGTCAAGCGGGCACTGTGTGGTCACTTCATTCTCCAGTGGTGATGAAATAAATGTAGAAGATTCGTTCTTGCCACATTCTACCGGTGCTGTTGTGGGTTTTTCCAGACCAAAAGGGCCCCAGAGCAAAGGAACATTTCCAGTAAATAGTGGAAGGCTTTCCTCGTGCTCGAAATGGGTGATGTTATAGTCGTTGAATGTACAACCTCTGCTGATATTCTCGCTCCTGCTCGTGTCAACGATGCAAAGTGCGCATCCGCTCGGCCGAGTGAACTATACTTAAACCTTCAATCTACCAGCTCATTCTTGTTTCGATTATTCCATACGTTGCAACAACTTTGCTGACTTCCATATCTACACTCATTCTTGGTTTTTGCTACTTTTCCTTTGCAACTTACGTCACAATACTTCTTTTAATTTCAATACACAGTCATGGATTCGGATTCAGGACTATTCGTTGGATTGGACACAATAGTTGTGCGGCGTCGAAGGGTCTCTTTCACCAGCCCGTTACGATTCGAATGACTTTAATGGCGCTCTGTCCTGTGTGTCTATTGTTCTCATATTCATGATTGTCTTACAGGCTAGGCTGTACATAGTTTTCTCTGCCCCTTGGAAGTCTTAATAAGGAAAAGAAAGACACTGCAAATATTTAAAATTGGGGAGTCTGGTGGTCTAGATTGGTTTTTTTTATTTTGTTCTCTGATATTGATATATGGGCGGTAGTTGTAAGTGTTTCAGTTGAGTTGGATAATTGGCTTTGACTATCTTATAGCTCATATCACGATAAATATCCATTTAGTACTTACTTGGCCTTTTTAAGATGTTATTATATGAGAACGGGCGCGATGCGACATAAAGACATATAAGTAATTTTGTGAGACGTTAGGGTGTTGATTCCCCACAACTATCGATGTCTTGATGATGCTTACAGAAGGGAGACAGCGGCCGCTGATGCGAGGGGGTTGGTTGCTAGTTCAGCACCAGAACCAGATACAAGGACTGGTAATGCTGCATTGAATCTTTTGGGACAAGGTTTGAGAGTAGCTGAAGGGTTTAATGCTAATAGGGGCTGGGGTGGTGACTGTTAACGATGAAGATAACATTGGGGATCGAAAAGAATGTCGATGTAATCTTTCCCACCAAAAATATTTCTCGTAACGTTGAAATACCAATTACATCTAGCTCGAGCTAACTACACATGCATTATAATTCATGCTAGTCATTTCTTCTTCCCTCAATTCGTTTTTGCCTCTGTTGCACTCACACAGCTACACACTGAATTGTTTTCAAATATCATATGAAGTCACAATCGGATATTGAAGATAGGTTTTATTAGTCTGGCGTTTACTTAGCCCAAATTTATAGCCTTTTGATTAGATAAATACCCGATGACTTACTGGAGGGTCTAGATAGTTCTTTTCTGCGATATCACATATTCACACCTATCTAATTGTTATAGGAACTGCTTCTAGAGTCATATAGAAACACCTAGAGATCTGTCGAAATAATTTAAACTTAACTTCAAATAAGAATTCAATAAATAATAACTGATCACAATTCTCATAACTATAATATAAAACTAATAATTAATCCTGAACACAAAACTCTACATTATAATGAAATCCCATTCCTTATATAAGCCTTCATTCTCTACAAAACTCAAGATTCTATCCTACTTGAAACCCTCCTAACTCCCTAAATGCTAAACTCCAAAAGCTCCATCGCATAACACTTATTACATAATGTAAACGAGTAGAAGGTGGTAGAGGTCACACAAGGAAAGCCTTCGCATATACCATAGAAACACTGAGTGGCTACACATAGTAAATGGGGTGAATCACTACATCGCGGCAGCAAGATGAGGGGACGGACCTAGGGTGAAGCACACAAACTTCGAGGAGTCAACTAAGAGGGGAGAAAATTCACCATCATTCTCAGTCTACAGAGGAGAGAACTACAGATACAAGGATTCAATATCACGTGACTTCCAGGTCACGTTTTTCGCTCACAGTAAGCTTTCGTGGTCATTTCAAATCAAAGACTTATCAATGCTCATCTAATGAATGACAAATGTGGGGCGCACAGCATTAGTTCGGCACTTCGTGTGGAGAACTCGGAACTAGCAGTTGAAGGGACCAATCAAAGTTTCCAAGTGGAACGGCGGGATGTAAGCATCATCGTGAGCGTTTTCTGATATTATCATCGAACACTCAATGGTCCGGGAATTGTTGATATAAAATCAAGCAATCACCCACACGGCAAAGACCAAATCACCTCTTCAAACAATCGCATTGTCATTTACTCCAACATTTTCTCCAACATGGCAACTTCCAAATCTTGGCCTTATACAAACGATGAGGGAAAGTCAGAGAATGTAGGCGCCACAGTGACGGAAGCAGTCATTGAAATCGACTTATTGATTGTTGGAGCCGGACCTGCGGGGGCGGCTTTGGCTTGTTTCCTGGGGCATCATGGTGAGTTGATGCGAATTTCTTGGTACATCAGCACTTGAGCTTCGTCGAATCATCCAAAGAACTTTCTTTTATGGGTGAATGGCTGCGAAAGATTAAAGTGCAGGGAGGAAATGAATAATGATACTGACGTTGGTAGGCCTGCGAGGAATGCTTATCGCGGCTGCTCCCGGTACAGCCGATACCCCACGAGCTCACATAACCAACATGGCAGCACTGGAATGTTTGCGTGATATAGGCTTGGAAGAAGAATGTTTAAAAGTTGCTGTTAAGAGTGATTCAATGTTGCATACACGATGGTGTAATTCTTTGGCTGGTGAGGAATATGCACGGCTTTACTCATGGGGAAATGACCCAAAACGTGCCGTAAGTCGACGAGCAGGTTAAGATAGCGTTCGACTGACTAAAAATCCTCACAGGGTGATTATGATGCTGCTAGTCCATGCAATCATGTCGATATCCCTCAGACAGTTCTCGAGCCGATTTTGATCAATCGGGCATCTCACAGTGGATTCAATTGTCGATTTGATACCTCATTTTTGTCTTTTGAGCGAGACTCAACCTCGGGGATAATTACAAGCAAACTTCAAGACAATTTAACGAAACAGATATATCATGTTCGATCACAGTACTTATTCGGATGTGATGGAGCTCGAAGTCAAGTCTTGAGACAGTTACAGATCCCATTAATCAAGAAACCCAGAGAAGGGTTAGCTATCAATGTATTGGTCAAGGCCGAACTGAAACATGTCATGGAAAACAGAATGGGAAACCTACACTGGATCATGAAACCCGAACAGGAACATGTAGCTTTTGGTTGGACTGGTATGGCTAGAATGGTAACGCCTTGGAATGAGTAAGTACTTTACCAAGTCTGAATAGGAACATACTGAATTTCCAGGTGGATGTTCATTCTTATTCCTTCTCCTGATGCCGGAAAGGACTTCAATCCTTCAGACGAGGAGTATATAAGTTGTGTCAAGGATATGATCGGTGATGATTCAATTCATGTAGAATTACTTGGAGTCTCCAAATGGGCGATCAATGAAACTGTTGCAGAATACTACTCTGATGGAAACATGTATGTGTCCGAGCCCCCTTACTAAAAGAAATACTTTGCTTACCTTACAAAGATTTTGCCTCGGTGATGCAGTTCACCGCCATCCACCAACCAATGGCCTAGGATCAAACACATGTATTCAAGATGCATATAATCTCGCCTGGAAAATCGCCTATGTCTTGAAGGGAAAAGCAGAAAGCAGTCTGCTTGATTCATATAGCTTAGAACGCCAACCAGTTGGCCAATCCATCATCACACGAGCCAATCAAGCATTTCTAGATCATATCCCAGTATGGGAAGCTTTAGGATTGATGGATCCAGCGGTCGAAATTCGACGAAAACAATTTGCAGAACTCTCGCAGGCTACACCTGAAGGAGCAGCTCGACGAGCACGCTTTCAAGCTGCAATTGAAGGGACGGCACGCGAATTCCATGGCGTTGGTGTTGAGATGAATCAACGCTACGAATCTTCTGCAATCTTTCTCGCGGATGAGAAACCAAGACCGGAATTACCGGGAGACCCGGTTCTTGAGCATGAGATTACTACCTATCCTGGAAGTCGTCTCCCTCATGCGTGGTTGAATACCAAAATCCCAGGAAAACAATTCTCAACTATTGATCTAGCTGGACATGGTCAATTTTGCCTTTTTACTGGGATTGGAGGAGAAAAATGGAGAACTGCTGCTGTGAAGGCGGCAGAGGTTCTTGGAGTTGAGATTAATGTATATTCCATTGGTTGGAAACAAGATTATGAGGATGTGTATTTCGATTGGGCGAGACGTAGAGAAATTGGGGAGAGTGGGTGTGTGTTGGTTAGACCGGATAGATTTGTAGCATGGAGAGCTATGGAAATGATTGATGGGCCGGATGAGAAGTTGATGCTTGTTTTGAAGACTATTCTGAGAGGTTAGATAACGCTTGTTTGTTTTCAAAACATTTGAACATCAAAAAATACGATGAGGTGCCTGATTGTATTTAGCCGCCGCTTATAATTACTGCATCAAACGGGAAATATCAAAACATGTCTTGCATTTTTTGGAGTCTTAATGATGATCGATTCCATTCAAAGCATATCCCACATCTTGAGTCTGCAGCGTCTGCTTATCGAATAGACTTGTTTGGTGCGCTTCTACACACGATGCGGGGTTTGTGATTTCACGACCCCGCAATGGTACAACACAGCATCTGTAAATATCCCATCAGCCAATAAATGTTGTCTAGTCGTTATTTTCATCCATTTTTGCCCAGATGGAAAAGACGGAATATTTTTATGTCGATCCATGAGGTTCAGTGATTGTGGTTAAAAAGAGCTCACCTATCGTTGCATAAACTTTCTTCCTTCGATATCGAAGAAAGTCCATGCCAACGCTCGAAAACAATGCTCTACTCCGAAGGAAACCGTCTGATATATCGCTACGATGCCGAAGAACTCTGGATCGATTCCTGGGGACCAAACGCATTTCGAATTCGTTCTACCAAAGAATCACAATATCCCGATCCCGCCGAACTCTGGGCCCTTCAAGAAATCGAATCCCCAACACCGATAATCAAAATTGAAGAGAAATCAGCATCAATCACTAATGGATCCATTCGTGCAACCATTTCCTCTCGGGGCAAAGTAATTATCTACAACGGCGAGGGAAAAATCCTCTTAGAAGAATACGCACGTCATCGTCTCGACGTTACAGATCCAAAATGTTCCGCCATCAATGTTGAAGCACGAGAATTCAAGCCCAACCCCGGCGGTAGCTCAACGCATCATCTCACCCAACGCTTCGAATCTCAAGATAAGCACGAGAAGATCTTCGGCATGGGGCAATATCAACAACCATACCTCGATCTCAAGGGATTAGATCTCGAGCTCGCGCACCGAAATTCCCAAGCCAGCGTCCCCTTTGCAATCTCCTCTCGCGGCTACGGATTTCTCTGGAACAATCCCGCAATCGGGCGCGCGGTGTTTGGAAAAAACATCATGAGTTTCGAAGCCTACTCTACTTCTTTTCTCGATTATTGGGTTGTGGCTAGAGATTCCCCCGCGGAAATCGTGCATCGATATTCAGACGTCACGGGGAAAGTTCCCATGATGCCCGAATACGGACTTGGGTTTTGGCAATGTAAATTGCGATATCAAACGCAAGAAGAACTCTTGCAAGTAGCGCGCGAATACAAGAAGAGAGAATTGCCTATCGATCTTATCGTGATCGATTTTTTTCACTGGCCGCGCCAGGGAGATTGGAGATTTGATGAGAACTTTTGGCCGGATCCTGATGCTATGATTGGGGAGCTGAAGAAGATGGGGATTGAACTTATGGTGTCGATTTGGCCGACTGTGGATACGCGATCGGAAAATTTCGAAGAGATGCTTGAGAAAGGATATTTGGTGCGAACAGACCGGGGAATTCGGATTGTGATGGATTTTGAAGGCGATACCATTCATTTTGATGCTACAAATCCGGGGGCTCGGAAATTCATTTGGGAACAGGCGAAGAAGAATTATTATGAGAAGGGAATTAAGGTTTTTTGGTTAGATGAAGCGGGTTAGTACTTCTTATTATCTCATCTCATCTCATCCATCACTACACTATACGTTTGTAGACTTCAGTGATATACCCAGGTAGACTAGATAGCTGGAGATAGACCTGGATGACTGACTTCACACCCAGAGCCCGAATACACAGCCTACGATTTTGACAACTATCGCTACCATCGGGGCACCAACCTCTCAATTGGTAACACCTACCCAGTTGAATACGCCCGCGCTTTCTACGAAGGAATGAGCGCCTCGGGCCAAACCAACATCGTAAATCTTCTCCGCTGCGCATGGGCCGGTTCCCAAAAATACGGCGCGCTAGTCTGGAGCGGCGATATCGCTTCCTCGTGGTCTTCATTCCGTAATCAACTTACTGCTGGGCTGAACATGGGGCTTGCAGGAATTCCCTGGTGGACAACTGACATTGGGGGTTTTCATGGAGGAGATCCAACGGATCCGGCTTTTAGGGAATTGTTTGTACGGTGGTTTCAATGGGGGACGTTCTGTCCGGTTATGAGATTGCATGGGGATCGGGAGCCGAAACAGCCGCAGGTGGGAGAGGGAGGTGGAGCGACTTGCTTGAGTGGTGCGGATAATGAGGTTTGGTCTTATGGAGAAGAGATTTATGGAATCTGTAAGAAATACATGATGATGCGAGAAGAGATGAGGGATTATACTAGGGGGTTGATGAAAGAGGCCAGAAAAAAGGGAAGTCCTGTTATGAGGACTCTGTTTTATGAGTTTCCGGGGGATAAGAGATGTTGGGAAATCGAGGAACAATATATGTTTGGGCCAAAGTATTTGGTTTGTCCTGTGTTTGAGGCTGGGGTGAAAAGCATCAAGGTTTATCTTCCAGTGGGGACATCTTGGTCGCTGATTGGTCAGGAGACAGGTGACACTTGGGAAGGAGGGTATGAAATTGAAATCGCTTGTTCCATTGACACTATACCTGTATTCACTAGACAAGATTAGGATGAGGGTGATATCAAATGATAATTCTCAAGAAGTCTCAAAATGAGCCGAGCTCCTTTTCATAACCCGAATAGTTGATCAATGCTGATTACTAACATGAATTGTGTTGTCCTACGGGATTGAAAGGTAGGAATAACATATAAATACAGCCTTCAAACATCGGTTTTATAAGCTGGCCTTTCCCCGAGTTTCATATGGCAATATTAACACCAACAGACCTGCTGCAATGAAAAGAGCCCCACTTGTGTAAACTGGCGCTGAAGTTTCGAGATTGGCAAACATTGCAATAATTGGCTTTAGAAAGATCAGTCAATGTCCATAGAAATCTTCAACATTCCTGGAATATAAATCAATAAACGGGGGAAAACTCACAGCCATGATCCCGAATATTCTGTTCGAAGTAGCAGTAAGAGCATTGCCCGTACCACGATCTTTTGTAGGAAATACTTCCGGCGTATATGCGTACAGAACAGCATACATCACATTGGAACAAAAGTTAAAAGCACAATTCCAGCCCAGCAATGCAGTAGATGTCATGGCTGTGGTGGAAGCGTACAAAAATACTCCAGTGGCTGTCGTGCTAAGAGCAAGAGTTCCCTTTCTACCCAATCTTGGTACCTCAATGAGGTAACCACCTATAAGAGCGCCGGGAATTCCAAGCACAGATATAATGAGAGAGTTTCGATACGTTAAATATGTACTTCCATCTCCAAATTCAGCACCGCGAGTTGCTTGGATATAAGGAAGAAATGCGTTATATAGTGGGTAACCAAGACCAATAAATGCCCACACTAGCATAATCAAACTTGTAGAAAGGGCCATCTCCTTTGTTGCAAATAAGGCCCGAACATGAGACAAGTCCATTTGATGAAGTTTTCTTGATATCGTTGCCGAGGCATTTATGTGAGGAAGGGTGCCGCAATTCTGAAGACGGGTGACAGTCACTATAGAAGTTCAGTATGTTTCCAGGACAAAAAGAAATGAATGATGTGTACTTACAATTTGACTGCTTCCCATTTCTCCTCGCAACTTCCTGCACAACTTTAACTGCATCTTCATCCCTTCCTTTTCCCATCAAATATTTTGGACTTTCGAATATCGTAAAACACGTGAACCGAATGAAGAATTCAATCATGGAAATGCCTCCCATAACGATAAGAAAATATCTCCACCCCATGTTTTGTGATCGAGTGCATGTTGAACCTTCTTGGCATGTGAGGTTTCCCAAGAGAGGCCAAGCAATTAAATTCGCGATAACTTGAGCTACAGCCCAGTCGACTGAAAGGACAGTAAGAAGGTATTGATGAGAACCGGGAAGAAACTCGAGGAAAACTGCTGAATCGACAGGAAGATTTCCGCCTACACCAAAACTCCAAAGAGCTGCAAAACATCCGATAGCTGCAAAATTTGGGGAACCGGCAGCAATCAATCCGAAAACGGCGGTGATACCAAGCGTAGCGTTAAAAGCCAAACGTCTTCCAAAAACATCGCAACCAAAACCCCAAAACATAGCACCAGCCAGCAGGCCGATGTTCTGAGCTAGAGTGAGTAGAGGTGGGTGCTTGGGCGAGAATTCGTTGGTAATCGACGTGACTGTGTTCATTGTTAGCTTTCTGGCTGGATAAGAAGACAAAAACGGATTGAATATCTACATATTAGTGATGTAACAATTGGCCACAAATTATCATTTGCCCATCCAAATCCTACCACAACAAATAACTGCCATTGGTACCATCCCATACCAATATCTTGAATCTGAGTAACATCACATGATTAGTTTCCATCACGTTTTGAGACACCACCTAAAAGTGGTGAGATATCCAATCTTACGGCTTCATTCAAGACTCGAGCTTTTGCTTCATATATTGGATCAATTGTCCCGGGTGGTATCGCAGTCAAACTTAGACTTTCAACTTCTGACCGTTGAGCGTAATCCTCATTGACATTCCCGTCTTTGATGTCAGGTTCACCATCGTTTTCATTTGAGGAGGTAGGGTCGTTATTAAGAATTTCGTTCGACATTTCAGCTTCTTCGCTGGTTGGTAATCTCTGGTACCTCATCAGGATCGCTGGAACCTGAGAAACAGGCCTCACTAAGTACTTATGAATCGTTCTTGCTATCGGGAATCCTAGGCTGAATTAGTGCACGCCTAACATCTGTTGTGTAAAACTTCACTCATGCCGTGGAACGGTAAATTCAAATCTTAGAATGCTATTGGATGTTCCAAGCCAAGCTTCGCGTCTCGATTTCTGTTTAGGAGGGATATGGTAAAGAAACGGCAGATGAAATTGAATGCTCTGATATCAAAAGTGTGAAGATTTGCAGTTGGGTGGCCAACATCAGGCATTCAATCTCAGGTAAGGTTAAGGTTAGTGTATAGACTTCGAAAACGGCAGAAAGGCTGGCCGATCTCAACAAGTAGTTCGAATTGGACGTTGCATTAGGGTTTAGCTTGACCCGTCACGGCAAGAGCTCATGACGCCGCAAAGCAGCAACGGGGTGGCAGCGTACAAGCTCAAAAGTTATAATCGAATTGTAACACGGAATTATCACACCATGCAAGCCGCGAATTTCATCGAACGCTTTCCCACTTTGAATTCCCTTGGATATAACAACGTAGAGATGAAAGAGTTGATGTATTTGTCCTCGTGCATTTATACCTAAGCGTCCGATTGGATATTAGAATCTGTCGAGTCGTCCTCCGTATACCAGATCTTCGGGCATTATGTAGTAAAAGGAACCGAACCCATACAACAAGCTATTCTCACACCCCATAAAACATATAATTGCACCCGCAAATGGTTAAATGGATTAACAAACCGACACCAAACAACGAACGAAAAGCTTGCGCTCGATGCATGCTGGCCAGGAGATCAAGTTATGTGCATGAGTATAATTGTACTATTCGGCGATTCTTAATTCTCCCGCTTCTTTTAGTCTTCACAAGATTTCGTCAGGAGATCCCAAACAAACAAACATTGCTGAAGCTTGTGGTGTTTCGAACATCTACTAGCTAGAAGCTCGAGAGTTGGAATATTTGTCGTGGAAATGGAACCTAAAAGATCGAATTTTTGTCAGAAGACTTGCATCGCCCTGCCCTCAGTATGGAAGAGTTTTGGACCTCTTGCCTAGAATCTTTGCAATATGCTGAAAAGCGACTTGTTTGTACACACCTTTTCCATGAGCTCACACGTGAGATGTTAAGAGAATAAAAATGGTCTACCTGTTGGCGTTCAGATGCGCAAGTGCATTCTGCCCCTATTTCAAGACTTCACATGAGGAGGATAAACAAAGCTTTATGCTGCCAAGAATTCTTGAAGATGTGGCATTGAATGCTGTCGCTGTCCAAGTGAAGCTTAATGGCAAAGAAACTGCAAGATGCTTCAATGCTTACGTCCGTATCGTCCGCACCCCTGGACGCTTGGCGCTTACGACCGAACCACATCTGCTGTCCGTCCATAAATCCGTTCGACAGCAATTCTTTTGAGAAGTTTTTCTTCTATGTTGAAGTTGAAGCGGTTGGAATATCTCTCCGTCCATTAGACTGGTGTGCGGATTTAATCTCACCTGTGGATTTAATCTCATCAATCTTCTTTGCTTCAAATCACCAGACAATCAGATGTTATATAAGATGGCCACTTCAGATGCATGATACAAAACGTCAACGACTATTTCAATCATTCCCAACTCAACTTGCCTCGAGAACCATGGATGACAGTATTAAAGAACGGGAATCATCACCCTCTGGTGAACCCATTTCCGAATCTAAGCCAAACACACGAGAAAATGGTCCTAATATTCCCAAATGGAGGCTTGTTTGTCTATGTATCAGGTGATTTCTCGAATTCTCCCAGATCTCTCGAATTATATTAACATTTCAAAGTCTATGCTTCGGTCTTTTCCTTGCACTACTCGATACCAGCATCGTGGCGACAGCTCTTTACACCATCGGTGTAGAATTTAATTCTCTTAATTCTGTTTCATGGGTAGCCCTCGCATACACCCTATCTTATCTAGGTTGTGCAGTTCTATTCGCACGAATTGGTGATATTGCTGGTCGAAAGAATGCATATATTGCAGCATTCATCGTATTCTTTGCCTTCTCAATTGCATGCGGATTTGCGAAAACACTTAATCAACTTATTGCATTCAGAGCTTTGCAAGGGATAGGTGGTTCGGGTCTTTATTCTCTGACTATGGTTATCTTCCCTGAGATTAGTCCCCCGGCAATGAGGAGATGGATTGGAAGTTTAGCTGGCGCTGTGGTTGCTATGAGTGGAGTGCTTGGTCCGGTTATCGGAGGTATCATTACCCGATACACAAGTTGGAGATGGATATTCTGGATAAAGTAAGTACACCTAACTATTGGAGGAAAGGTACCAAAGCTAATAAACACATAGTACACCAATCAGTATCGTGCCCTTAATATTATTCTATCTTGTATGGCCAAATGAAACTCAACTCCATCAATCCAAACGCAGAACCCTTCGACAACTCGACCTTGTCGGGGCGTTCATCTTAATCATCGCCTCTGTCCTTTTCGTCTTCGCATTCCAAGAAGCAGGTCTCGAGGCAAACTCTTGGAATAAACTATTATTCCTCATACCGCTAATAGTAGGAGTAGTCTTTTGGATATTACTATTCGCCTGGGAGTTCACAGTGCAGAGAAAATGGGAAGAAAAACTCGCAACGATGTTCCCATGGAGACTTATCAAGAATAGAGTCTACATGTTTGGGTTGGGTACGACTTTACTTATGGGATTTCCATACTTCGTGGTAATTTATAGTTTGCAGCTACGATTCCAAGTTGTGAATGGGAAGAGTCCGTTGACTGCAGGACTGAGCTTATTACCTATGTTAGGATCGACAGCGGTCGCGAGTTTTCTTGGTGGAATGCTTAACGGAACAAAAAATAGAGTATTTTTGACTCTACTCGCGGGCTCTGGGTTGAGCGTCATAGGCACAAGTTTGCTTTCTACATTGTCGAACACCGAATATGTGGAAGCCAAGACCTATGGCTTTTTAGTCTTTGTTGGATTGGGGTTCGGATTAACAGTATCTACGGTATCGATGCTAGTAAGTGCCCCAAGTGAGATATTTTGCAGTGTTATCTTTAGCTAACAAAACGACAACAGTCAAATTACGAATCATCCATCCGCGACCACGCCGTAGCACAGGGCATCACATCGCAAGCGCGCATCCTAGGCGGCAGCATAGGAATAGCAGACAGTACCGCCATCCTCAGTTTAGCACAACAAACACAACTAACTGGCATCGTAAGTCCGGAACAACTTGCATCGTTAGAGACTTCGGCAAAGTTAATGACGTATGCGCAACTCCATGCAGTGAGACAGGCATATTCGGATTCTTTTAGCGAGGATATGAAAGTATGCGCTGTAGTTGCGGGCGTGTGTGTTTTAGTTACAATAGGCACGTGGAAGAAAAATCCGGTTACGATTGAGCAGAGATTTAAGGAGCAGATTGAGGAGGAAGTGCACAGGGCGAAGGGTGAAGTGATGGTGTCGGAAGAGCCAAAATCTTGATTGTTGGATATTATCGAGATAGACCAAATATTTTCACGCCATCTATTTCTAGAGACAATTTGTCTGTGATGTTGCATTCCTAGTCTAATTTAACCACCCAATCGACTGCAGTATCAGTGGGTAGGTATCTTTACACAAAGCGAGGCGTAATATGACTTATGATTCTCATATTCAGCCAGTGTAACAACAAGTTGAATAAGCGAAAGGGGATGATCTCACCAGGTGTGGAAATAATGAGAAGCTGGAATGAAAGATCAAAGTGTGTTCTTTATGCATACACCTTGATGGCGAAAAGACTTGTCGTGAGAAGTGGTGTTAGATGGAATAAATAAAGCTAAGCCAAGATTAATATTCGATCTTCGACGTTTTTCTTCAAGTATCTCAATACTCTCAAATAAAGCCATCAGCATACCCATTTCTTTGCATTTCTTTCTTCCCCGAGCCCATAATATCATCCCAAGTTCTCCTAAACAATGGCTCTTCTCATCCATTATTCCACCCATCTCATTCATCTCATCTTCATATTCACTACCCCCAAAGCGCCGACTCGCCGAGACTATCTCCAACACCTCACTTTTCGACCGACCCATTCTTTACAAATTTATCAGCAAACTTCGTTCGGTCTGTAAGTACTATCCCATAAAATTGTCTCATAAAAAACAAACCTATCGCAAATAGCCTTTCGTGGTACCAATACAGCGAGCCAGATCCACTTCTCTCTGCAAATCGTCTGCAGTCAGTCCCAACTTGGTAATTTCGTAGCCCAAATATCTGGTTGGTATGACACTAACCCGACAATGCAACAGCACACAGGCTCTGGAAACATCTCGAATTTTCCCATTTCTACAAGCTTAGACCTCAAGAGCAGCTATACTAGTAAGCTATGTCTATACAGAGTGAGATGAATCGATCTAAAGTTATCTTGCTGATATAAATGGTCTTAGCGTAGTTCACGCAGACGAAAACCAGTGCGGCCGTATTATCTCAAAGCGATGTCCTCCCTAAATCCTCGCGCACCTGTTTTTATACCTTCCCTCTATTTTACATCGAGTGCTCCCTCAGCTGGTCCCCTCTCTTCTTTCGCCCCACGACCATTACCACCAATACCACATCATTTGGCTGCTGCCAATGCTGCCGGATATTCATTCATTGCAGCTTATCCCAACCATCCACTGGCACAATTTGCTGCTGAAAAAGTTCAAACTGCAGTGGACGAGCGAGCACTTGTCTTGTGTCAAAAGGACAAGTTGAGAGAGAAAATGTTGGTATCTCATTTGAAAAGATTTTTGCATGATACTGGCACGGGAAAGGAGGCAGTGAAGGGTAAGAAATGGGTTAAGGACCAAGAAAAGGAGGTTGTGTCTGAATATAAAAAAATATGTGCAAGGTTGGGCGAACGACCTGAAGTTTATCGTTGGTTTTTTGACGAGTATCATTGTTAAACATGAGTAACACAGACCTTTTGTAACCCTGTACAACTGAGGTAGGATAATGGGTCAAAATATTTGAGATGAGCGGAAAGGAAATGCGACAACAATCTCATTTACGGAGAGCGGGATGAAGTGCTTGGATAAAATGAGACACAGGATAAGTTGGGCGGGATGAGATCTTCAACTTGCAGCTTGTAGCTATCTAATTACCTACCGGTAGTTGTGATTACCAATCAGATCTTTTTGACATCGCAATACTTGATGGGTATCTTTAATGAGACGTTTCTGACGTTTCTGACGTTTCTGACGTTTCTGACGTTTGACATCTACTCAGAACTCGAAAAATAACACGTCGATAGAGCTTTTCTCGGCTTGAGAATTGCTTGCTTGAAAGGTAGTTCCGACCTTGCAGCTGGCTAAAAAGAAAAGACTGGGAAAATAATCGAATATCAACGCTGAAGAATACATGAAGCAGAAGTAACATAAGAATAGATAATTACATGGACTGTAGGCTCGAGGTGTTCCTTAAATCAACGCTTCACTTCATGGACCCAGATCTGGGTGCCTCATCCAACACACCAACTTTGGTGATCTTGAGAAAAAGACAGAATAGATGTGGAATTCTATCTTTGTAACACATTGTTTGTAAAATAATATGGTCCTATAGAGGAAAAACAATTTGCTTTGAGGTACCTTCCGAGATCTTTGTCAGATCGGAGTCTATGGAATAGACCAATATAGACTTCGGAGTGTCGAAGTTTTAAAGTTCCAAGTCAAACGAAACTTGAAGAGATGGAGATAAAGGTCAGATATTCACTATCTCTTACCCCTCCCAAACTTAGAATTGAAGGAAATTTTGCAAAGTGAATTCACTCGATCATGCTCAAATGAAAAGGTCAATGGCATGAAAAGTAATGTGGATAGTTTGAGGCCTCAAAGCTGAAGCCGAAGACTTGACCTACTTGTTTCTCAATGCCAACAATAGAGATGCATCTCCAAAGATAATAACAGCAACAATCATATAGTAAGTTTCCTCCGTTGGAGTATTTGGTCATAATATTCAGTACCGAGACCAACTGACAACGAAATACAGTCTTTATTCCTCATGGCTTACACATTCGTCTTGCCTTGTAAATCGGTCTCCCATGGCCTTACCGACCTCTATTTCAATGATGAGCAAGTGGACATTACGGGTCAAGAAAGCGAGTACGATGCAGATGTAGAGGTCACCGACGTCGAGGAAGAAGAGACGCGATGCGAAGTCATCAAACCAATCACTGCAACCACTTCAGCATCAAATTCCCTAAATATCGCTTGGAAAACCCTCAACACTACACAATCGGGTGTCCCAGGGGTTGAGGTTGCTCAGGTTGATATCTTAGCTCAAGCCAATATTGTTCAAGATGGAAACTGGCGAGCTATTCATACTTCGCAGATCGAACACGCTCAAACCGGTCTTCCTCGATTTGGTGGCTGGACACCCATTAACAATCCACCAATAAATTCTCTGCAGACCAACCTCACACAAATGGAAACATTAGAAACCGAAAATACTCAATCTAACACCATTCATCCGAGTGATTGGTCGGTCATCAGTGGCTCGCAGACCGATACTTCCCAAGCAACCAGTGTTGAGCCAGATAACCCATCCAGGTACCCTCAGATTTGGAAGAAGTTGCATTTGCGTTTGCATAGCACAGACATTCCTGCCATGACGAACATGGTTGATACGCCCCAGCTCAAGATCCAATTCAGAAGATACAAGAAAGAATACACCTCCATGGCCGCCCAAGAGCAAATTGAATGGTTCAGATACCGCATTGCATGCTTGAATCTCGGCAAGACGTTTGACGTTGATACTGAAATGGCAGATATAAAATCAGAATGGGGCAGATTGTTGGAAAGACGTAGATGGTTGAAGCAAGAAATGTTGAGAATCAAGAATATTTATACAATGGCAAGACGCAGACGTCAAGAGCGCCTAGAGTATGAATTGAGGGCAAGTTATGATATTGCTTTTATCAAGTCACTTAGAGAGAATTGAAGGATGTCAAGGAAATGACAGGACATTATTTTCAGGAAGTAGGAGACCTGAGGTACTTACATCCAGCAAATATCTTTTTTTGGTGTATCAAAGGTCTTTTACCAGCAGTATATGGTGGAATATGAGAAATTATCGACAATTATTAGCATAGGAGATATTCCAAGATAAATATGGGTAACAAATATAACATACCAAACTCTACTGTTCATTCACATGGTGATCCAAAACCTGCCATCTGGGCAGTGATTCTTGATAGTTGAGATGATCATGAGCTTATTGACATGAAACTGGGCGAGCAATAGATAGAAAAACAATGAGGCTTTTGGGATGAAGATGTCAGAATCATGATTACTCGAGGAAAGAAGGGTAGGTACAATCCGCTTGCAACTCTACCCATCCAAGCAAAAATGGCAATCACGTTGTCGCGTGACTCTTTTATTTACACCAGGTAATTCCTTTCCATCAATCACAATATACCACCAAGAATCACCTCAACAATTTTCTCATTTACCAGCGACATCAGCAAAAATGGCAATTCTACCTGGAGTCCCATTTATTCGAGTTACGGTTAACGCTCCTAAGATTGCAGCAGAATATCCAGATCTTGACGACCATGAAGATGAGAACATGCAAAATGGCCCTCAACACAAGATGTCTGTTTATATCGAGTCCAAGTCGGGTACTAAGTTTGGATTACAATACTATATCGATCCTGCAAAAATTCCAAGGTTTCAAAAGAAGAAAAACTACTGCTTGGGATTCTTTGCTACAGTTGATGGTAAAAAGACGAGGTGATTGAAAAAAGTCGAATCTTGTTAAACTTCGTTCTTAAGCTGAGTATTTCAACAGCTAAACGGTGATATGCAATGAGAATGGATTCAAACCAAACAACTGGGTGCATTTCTTGGCAGGAGATCGCCTTAGAGAACCTGGCAACACAAAATTGAGACCATTCCAGTTTTCTGAGATCCAAATAGGTAGACCGATCTTCCATTCAATCGTGCACATAGCTGATGTTGATTCCGTAGGAGACGATGTCCCGTTCTCGCACAATCCAAAAGAAGTCTCGCAGCTCGGAGAACTCATAGTCCAGGTTTGGCGTGTCCGTAAAGTCGTTCCGGTAGCAACTCCGATCTCCACACCGGAACAGAAGACGATGCCAATAAATACAAAGTTTCATGAAAGACAATTGAAGGGCAGAGCTGTAACCCATGCAACAGAGTATATGAGAAGATACGGTCTACAATTCAAAGCGCAAGCTGACCATCTATAACAGATTTGGGAAACCACAAAAAATATCGGATCAGGAGACATTCTACCAGCTTGAATATATTGATCCAGTCAGCAAGCCACTCGCCGAGTTCCATTTCAAATACAGATCAAGGGAGGTTTTGCAACAGATGATGGTAGGTGCCTTGTTGTTCCTCTGCTCTTTGGCAATCGACTTCCGATTATCAAAGGATATACAAATGTGTGATTGGACAAGAAAAGCTGACCATAGAATTAAGATACTTCCCCGAGACCGGGGATTGATACCAAAAGGTAATCCAGCACCTTTGCCTTTGAAGCCTTTACCCAGGATACCAGCGCAACCTACCCTGATTGAAAGCACAACCAAAAGACATTGTGTTCCTAACAAGGATGCTGTTAAAGAAATCCAAGCGTCGACAGCTCAAAAGCTAAAGCCTATTGCTGAAATGGCCATACCATCCCCAACAACCACAAAGTCGGTAACCACAGGAAGATCATTCGATCCGGTAACTGGTGCCTTCTTGTCGATGCCAGTACCATCCCCACTGTCAGTAATTACTGGCAGATCATTCGACCGGGCAACAAGCAATTTGTCCACTACTGCATTTTCCTCATTAGCAACATCAACTCAAAAACTCGGTCAGATTTTCCCCGAAGGTACGATTGGCCCTATGTTCGCATCATCCCCGAAAGTGCTTCCAGCAACGCCAACTGTTATCGGGAAAGAGATCAGATATCCAATAACTCCTGCTTTTGGATCAATTTCACAGTTAGCAGCACCAAGTTCCATTCTGAAAGCTAGACCTGCCATACCGGTAGAGACACCAACAAACGCAATGTTTAAACGAAATGCTGTGGCCCTCGCATCAGGTGAAATGTCCGACAAAAGCACCAATAATCAAGGAGGTAGATCAGTAGACAACCAGAACAACAACCAAAGACCTTTAGCACTTTCAGTCACACCTGCCACACCTACACCTATCGGCCAAGTAGTTTTGGAGCCTGGTGCTACTCCATTTACACGAGTACTGATAGAAATCCAAAGAAGTTTAGGCCAGTTAAGAGACATGGCAAAGGGTTTTAACGTTGTGAACTCAGTCGAGGTATGTGTTATCATTCAAGGATTTGATCCAGATTGAACCATCAGATACCTCTCATGTATTGTCAGTGACACTGACTTTCTACGCAGGTCCAAGAGGAGATCTCACGAGTCGTTAATGAAGTGCAGACAGAGGTCAAAAGACAGGCCATACCTGAGGTGAATTTGAAGCGCGAGCATGTAGATGAACGCGATGAAGATGAACACGAAGTAATACTTGAGCGTCCTGTTAAAAGACGACACATCTTTACAGCTGAAGATGAAATCATCGATCTGACTGCCGACTGATCGACCGGGTAGAAGCGAGAGGAGGGGCAGTACTAGTTAGCTGAAACTGCCACACATAAACGAACGTGGGAGAAATGGTTCCGGCGAAAGGAAACTCTGCGAAGAGCATTGGGAAGGATTTGATCGATCATTGGGCAGGTGTGATATTGGCGCTTTTACGACTTTGGGTGGCATATTTATCTTCACGACCACATATGTATACGAGTTGTATTGATGCATATGGGGAACATGCCGAGAGTTCATATTATAATTCATAATGAGCTGTACTATGAGACGGGACAGAATCGTAGAAAGAAAGGCTAGAGTGTATAGCAATATGATATCATAGCAATACCTTACTTGCAACGCTCAGAAGCCAAGCAGCATCATGCCATCCATCGGCTTCATTTGGGTTGAGTGGTGGCATTTGCTCGGCAACTGGTGTGTCACTCATCCCATCGAGGGTGTGTCGCGACGGTCGTGATGACAATGACGACTCTTCGCCCTTCTCATCTGATGTATCGAATTCGGCTTCTTCTCCATCTTCATCAACAGCAAATAAACTCCAGCCTAATAAGTTTTCTACCCAGCCTCCGAGTCCCAGTCTACTCGCTCTAGCCAATTTCTTAACCGTTGCTTCGTCTTTCCTTGCCTCGTCACCGTCATCAAGCCATTCTTCTTCCACATCTACAAAGACTGGCTCTGCAGGATATTCTTCATGTGCAAATTCTGTATCGAAGTATCCTCCATCTTTATCTGCTGTCATTGGTGTGAACAACGCCGCTCTGCTCCCCCTTCTGCTGTTCGCTCGACTTCCTATTCTACTATTTGCTCGACTGCCATATCTACTTGCTGGTCTATTGATCGCAGGTCCAAAACTTAAACTTCGTCTCGTTGTGAGAGGCGAGAACTCATCATCCGCATCGAAACTTCCTCGTCTACTTCCTCTTCTGCTATTATGTTCTCTTTCTCTGGCGAGCTCCCGCTCAAATGCATCTTCATCCTCGTCCTTTTGTAAACTTGTTGAACTTGCGCGTGAGACGAGCCATAATTGACCCTTGGACTCTCGAGTAGAGGATGATATCATGGCGCCGGCTCGCAGAAGCCAATCTGAATCATTGGGGTCATCTTCACCGAATGTACTAATTCTTAGGTTATCTGGAGCGATCGTGTTTCTTAGATGTGAGTGGCGTGAAGGCGTAGTTGTGCCAGAGCGGTGGCCGGGTGCACGGGGTGTGAGAGGGGTAGGGGCGAGGTGAATGCTTGATTTTGATTTGGGGATTGAAAGATTCATTGGGGCAGGTTTGCGGACGGAAACGCGGGATGATGAACGAGAGAGAATGGAAGGTGTTGTAGGAGATGAGCGATTGTCAATATAGGATGTATGGTCGGGAAAATAATCGTCATTTGAGGGAGGGAGTTTGGTGGTTAGTGGTGCCATGGTCAAATTTGTGAGACTGGATGAAGATCGGTTGTGACGTCGGTTATGAGGAGAGTGTTGGTTGAATGCGATATCCATTATGGTTTATCTGAAGGGGCAAGGAAATCTATCAGAGAGAATCAGAATATGGAGTCTACTATGTACAGGTATCTCGACGATGCGAGAGTAACCGCAGAAGAAGAATCGAATGTCTATTGAATCGAATGGGCAGAGAAGTGGAATGTTGATAGATATAAGAAGAGAAGTCTCACCACCAATCCTCTGATTAAACCTGGGGTTACAGGGAAAGTCACACACTAAAGATTCTTAGCGCTTCTCGCTTACACGGTATGAGGAATGCACCAAAGAAAAAAACTGGCTTGTGAAAATGACCGGGATCCGATTTTCCGACGAATCATTGCCTGAACAAAAAGGATGACTTGAGATTTATTTGCATAAATTTTTATTTTTCACATGTTTTGAGATATTAATATCGAGAAGATGAGAAATCTAAGAGGAATCCAGTATGAGCAATGGAAGCCTCCTGCGCAATATCAGAATAGACCCATAACGGCGGCGGCGTGGGATTTGGCAAACGATGCTGTCGTTTGTACTGTCGGTCCTACCGAAAATGACGCAGTAATACAACTTATTAGAGTCAAGACAACCTCAAAATCACAGTATATATTATTTTCTAATCAGGCGTCTTTGAAGTTTGCTGATTTGAAATTGTAGTGAGGATACTCTCATCACATCGTGGGAAGCGCCATCACCAAATCCGGATTTGGCCTGTGACAAAGTTTTAAGTCTTCATTATTTTGGAGATAGCTTGACAACATGTCTTGTTCTTGCAGGTGGCGACATCATTGTCGTCAGAGAAGATCCTCAACCTGGTGAAGGTCAGATTGAAATCATGGGCTCAGTTGATGCTGGGATCACTGCAGCACGATGGTCACCTGACGAGGAATTGTTGGCAATCACAACCAAGGAAGATACCATCATTTGGATGAGTCGCAGCTTCGATGGCGTTGCGGATACTACCATGACCAAAGAGGATCTGAAAGCTTCTAACCATGTATCTGTTGGTTGGGGTAAGAAGGAAACTCAATTCCAAGGCAGAGGAGCCAAAGCTTTGCGAGATCCGACCATGCCTGAGAAGACTGATGAAGGTGTTCTAAGTCCAAATGATGATTCGAGTGTCACCATCAGCTGGAGAGGCGATGGAGCTTATCTTGCTATATCTACTATTGGATCGGCTTCCCGTCGTATAATTCGAGTATATTCCAGAGAAGGTGAACTTGATAGTGTCAGCGAGCCCGTAGATGGTCTCGAAGGCGCTTTGAGCTGGAGACCATCCGGAAATTTGACCGCCGGAATTCAACGACTGGAAGAAAGAATCGATGTTGTATTCTTTGAGCGTAATGGATTACGACATGGAGAATTTAGTCTTCGACTCACCCAAGAGCAACGTCAAGTTCCTGATCAGCACATCAAATTGGCCTGGAACTCTGATTCTACAGTGTTGGCTGTTGTGATGGCTGATTGTACTCAGTTATGGACAATGGGTAATTATCATTGGTATCTCAAGCAAGAGATCAAAAACCATCACGCTCCTTTGGTTGCCACCAACCCTGTCGCTTGGCACCCAGAAAAGCCGCTGAGATTCTTGTCTGTTGCTGAGGACACTATCAATCTTACGGAGTATATTTTCGCAACGTCTCGTGGCACTTTAGCACCACCACACGATTTCGGAGTGCTTGCTGTTATTGATGGGCAAAATCTCATGGTAACTCCTTTCCGAGTAGCTAACGTCCCACCTCCGATGGGTCATCATGAAGTTACAATACAATCTAATGCTATCGATGTTGCCATCAATGCTGATGCTTCATTAATTGCCATTTTACATCAAGATGGCATTTCAATTTTTGAATTAGATGCCACCAAACGGGTCGCACCTACTCCAACATTGTCTGGTCAATTCACATTTGACTCTGCAATCAAAACTACCATTTATCAACAGATTACTTTTAGTGGCAAGAATGAAATACTCGCCCTGGGACGAACCGATACTGGTTCCGTTATTCAGGGATACCATCTCACTGATATGCCTGGTGAAATAAAAGAGGAAGCGCTTAAGAATAACCCTACATCGTCTGTATCGATATTATCAAGCTTTGTTGAAGATGGTGTAATGCATCCATTCGTTCAAACTAGCTCCGGTGACCACCATAGCTTAGCTTTCGGCGATGCGTCCTTATCTTCCTGCAATTTCTCCAAGCAATTACCTTGGGTAGATATCATAACATTCGGTGACGGCCAAAATGCTTATGGAGATGGCCGCATAGCTTTTGGATTGTCTCGTAACGGTCATTTGTTTGCAAATACGCGCTTACTGGTACGAAACTGCACATCATTCTTAGTTACACCGGCGCACCTTGTATTTACCACCACCACACATCTTCTCAAATTTGTTCACATCACAGAAGTTCATGGTATGTATTTCCGAATCTTGCTGCACATATTTCAATGCTGATATTAAATAGACCTTGAAGTTCCAGCAGATGACCCGGAAATTGACGAGAGATGTCGAAGCATTGAAAGAGGGGCTCGACTCGTCACCGCAATGCCAACATCTCTCAGTCTTATCCTGCAAATGCCTCGTGGAAACTTGGAGACTATTTTCCCTCGTGCAATGGTTCTTGCAGGCATTCGAAAACTTATCGAGGAAAAGAACTATAGGAAGGCATTTACTCATTGCAGAACGCAGCGAGTTGATATGAACATTTTATATGATCATGCTCCAGAGCAGTTCTTGTCAAATGTTGCACTTTTTATTGACCAGGTCAAGAAAATCACTTATATCGATTTGTTCTTATCTTCATTGAGAGAAGAAGACGTTACCCAGACAATGTATAAAGAGACAAGAGTTGTGTCCCAAAATGGCAACATAGTACCTACCACCAATGGTACTATTGCTCCTCAAGACCCTGTCGATATCACAGCCACCAAAGCTTCCAAGGTTAACAAGATCTGTGACGCTGTTCTCGAAGTCCTGAAAACTCGCACTGCAACCAACCTACAAAACATTATCACATCTAACGTGTGCAAAAATCCACCTGCATTGGATGATGGCTTATTGGTTGTTGCACAGTTGATGAAGGAAGATGAGGCTATGGCTGATAAGGCAGTTGAGCATATCTGTTTCTTGGCGGATGTTAATCGATTGTATGAGAATGCTCTCGGTCTTTATAACCTTGATCTTGCTCTTCTAGTCGCTCAGCAATCGCAGAAGGATCCCAGAGAATATCTTCCCTTCATGCAAAATCTGCAACAAATGACCGAGTTACGCCGTAAATATAGCATTGATGATTATTTATCTCGCCACACCAAAGCGCTTAACCATCTCCACGAGCTCAACACGTTCGAGGAACTTCAAAAGTATACTCAAAAGCACGCTCTCTACAAAGCTGCTTTAGCTATCTACCGCTACAATTCTGAACCCCTCGCTGTTATCACGGCCCTCTACGCTCAATATCTCGAATCTAAATCTTCCTACAAAGAAGCAGAACTCGCTTACGAATCCCTCCGCAACTATGCAAAAGCTACATCTTGTTATCTCGCTTCCGGGCCCTCTCAATGGCGCGAAACCCTTTTCTGTGCTCTAACCGGTGGTGCAGATGGAAAACCAATGAGCGGCTCCGCACTCACCGAGCTAGCAAGCACATTATTTGATGCCCTCATCGAGAGCAAAGATTACTATGCCGCCGCAACCCTCCAACTCGATTACCTCTCCTCTCTCGAAACCGCCTGCAGAACCTTCTGCAAAGGATATTTCTTCGCCGACGCCCTTCATCTCATTGCTCTCAAAGCTCGCCCCGATCTTCTCGAGAGCGTAATCGACCCTGGTCTCGGCGATGCCCTCGCTTCAAGCACTGAGTTGTTAGCAGACTGCAAAGCACAACTACTAGCCCAAGTCCCCCGTATCCGCGAATTGAGACAGAAAGCACTCGCTGATCCACTCGCTTTTTACGAGGGTGAAAGAGGAGGCGATGGGGAAATCCCAGATGATATCTCTGTCGCGGCTTCTTCTCGCGTCTCGACTAATCGCTCGCTTTTTACTCGTTACACCGGCAGTGGAAGTGTCGGAACTGTTGGGACGGGAGTCAGTAGAGCAACATCTAAAAACAGACGAAGAGAAGAAAGAAAAAGAGCTCGAGGTAAAAAGGGAAGTGTATACGAAGAAGAATATCTCGTCGCCAGTGTCGGCAGACTAATGACACGCGTCGAGGATTCCAGAAGCGAAGTCGAGAGATTGGTCGTGGGCTTGGTGAGACGAGGGAAGTGGGAGAGAGCGAGGGCTATTGAGGGCAGAATGGTAGAGGTCGTCGCTTTGTGTAAGGGTTGTGTGGGAGAAGTTTTTGGTACCGTGGATGCGGGTGCGGGTGCGGGTGCAAATGCAAATGCAAATGAACAGACAGGCGCGGAAGGTCAGGAATATAGACCAGTAGGTGGTGATGCGGTTTATGCGGAGAGCTTGCAAGCAGCGGGGAGAAAGAAGGAGGCACCTCATCTTTCTGCGTTTGAAAAATTGACCTTGTTGGGTACTTAGCTTAGGTTCTCTTGGTAGGTTAGTAAAATAAAGTTGTGGGTTTTTGAGAATCTCGCTCTGAAGTGCATTGGTTATAAGACTCAGCAGAGTGCTTGAAGGTGTTGGACGTGATGTGTTACGATGCCACAGTTGTCCCGAGCTACATGGGAGGTTCATCCACACATCTACTTCGTGCCTGTGAGAATAGAATGGAAGTGATGTGCGATCAGTTATTTTGTACATGCCACAACACCACAAATGCCTTAAGGATCCATGTGCCATACAATCCATATATTTACATTTTTCTTTCATTCCAAATACATAATATAATATACATGCATGATCATCAAGTAGCCACTGAAACTGGCTCTGTGGGCGTAGATGTAGGTGTAGAAGTGCTCTCGACTTCTCCAGCTTCTGTAACTTCGGTCTCTCCATCCGTGCTAACACCCACCTGTCTCATGATTGTTCCTCTCCTCCTCGAGATTACCTGTCCAATCTTCAACAACATGCCTCTGGTGAGTTTACCCTTGCCCTTTGCTTTTCGTGATTCTCTTTCTCTCTTATTAATTTCTTTCAATGGCGTCCTCATTGATGCAATTGTCTTCTTCTTCGCTTCGTTTTGTATATCCTCCTCTAACTTTCTCTCTACGTATTCAGGATCGTGTCTCGTTCTGAATATAGAATATTTATTCCTCAACTCGTCAATCACGCTCCCAGGCATTGGTGGCGTAAGGAGTGTAGGTACAAATGTCTTTTCTTCCACTTCCATTCGCAGGGTATCGCAATCATAGTCTTTCTTTTCTCGCGGTTCGACTTTAGGCCATGGAATTATAATATTGGGACGGTTGCCGGCACCGGGGATTATGCGCTGCCATTTGACGGTTTGAGCGTGACGGTCTCGGAACATATTATGATGGGCAAGCTTTTTGGCAATTACGTCGCGCGTCAGGCCGGTCACAGGATCTGTGTATGGAAACACTAGTTTGACGTTTTTCAGGGAAATGCCCTGGGGGACGGATCGGGTGGGACGACGGTCTTGCTCGGTGTCTGATATCATCCATTTGGGTACTGCTATATCGATCTGGTAGTTTTGTTAGTTCGTGGCAACGAAACATTCGTGGTGGGGGTGTGATTGGGAATGGATGCACAAAAGTCCACAAATCATACCATATTCAGTCCATCACATGTAACTTCTGCCCTGATCTTGTCAACTTTTTCTACCTTCCCAATCTTTCCCTTGTCCCGCCCTGAGATCACAACCACTCTATCCCCCGCCGTAATATTCAGATGTTTCTTCCCTCCCCATAGATCCAATATCTCCAATATCTCTGTCCTCCTCGCAACTGGAACCTCAGTGAAATGAGCTGGAATACTTCCATACGTATCAACCTGCGAGCCAACATCTCTCTTTGGAGCCAATTCATTCAACTCCCAATCCTCCCTTCGCACCACCTTATTTTCCTTCATCCTTCTTAAATTTTCCGCACCCCATTGCCTCATCCTATCCTGCCGGTAGGCAAAACCGTCGAGCTCATTTTTGCGCTGCCTCCTTGCAAGCCGGCGGGTGGCTTGCTTTTCGGCGAGGATTGTACGCCGAATAACTTTTTGCATGGTGGTGGGGGAGAGGAGGGGGGATTCGTTTGGTGGTGGTGAGGGTACTCAGTTCAACTTTTTTTGGATGGAGCTTTCGTTGATAATGAGCTAGTGATCTTTGGGTTAGTGCATAATTCATGATCGGGGTGAGAGTCACGTGAAAAGCTCGGGGCATGAATTGGACTTTAATTGGTTCAGGGGCAAATGGACCGATCATATGTTTGTGTGCCAAGTGAGGATATCCAATCAAAGCATCATCTCTAAGTTTCAGGGACACAGCACGTGAGGCAGATTTTATTGATTGAGTTATATCTTGAATGTTGGATTGGATTCTCAAGAGACACTGGATTTTCAATATGATCCGGATCGTATCCATCAAATGTTGGAATGACATCAAGAGGGTGGAGAGAAGACAGATGTCATAGCAAAGAGAAGGACGTATCGGAATATCCATAAATGCTGTGACTCTGGGTCGCAGTCCTGTCTTTCCTGGTCGAAAGGAAATGAGGCACGAGTGAACGAGTGAGGCGCAGATTGTCTAGGAGCTCAGCCCCATATGAAGTGCGTAAACTTGACGGATCTCTCCTGAAGCTGGGGACGTGCTCATCTCCATGAAAGGAAGAAAAGTTTAGATAACTCAACACTTGGCAATTGGAAGGGCATTCATGTTGTGATACGGTATGTAAGATACTGTGTATGTATGCATGCGGTGATACGCCTGCAAACACGCCTGATGGAAACCCTAGAAGGACGCATCCGTAATCAGAGTCATGTTTTGCAAGTATACGAGCCGAATTGTATACTAGTCACTTCACTCTTCCCGTCAGGTCTAGACTATTTTCAAGCTTGGGGCCAGGACTCAGGAGTCGGGAGAGGAATTGGAAGAAAGAAAGAAAGGAAAGAAGGAAGAGAGAAAGAAATATGGACTCTGCCAAGGAAGCACATCAGACCTTACCACTATCTTTACTGTTATCATTCAAAGACGATGTAGTTATTGATTTTAAAGTTGCAGTGGGAGGTTGTCGCTAGCGCATGAATGTATATATATATAACTTATATGTATATATCTTTTTCAAGTATTCCTTGGTGTTGAACAATATTTAGTAGACATAGTGGCTCAAATCAATATCAAATATCAGGATTGCTAGAAAGTCCATTTCATGTTTGCACTGTCTACCGATGCTGTCAAAGACAAAAGGCAAAAGGGATAAGAAGAAAGAAGAAAAGGAATTACTGTTTTTCCCAGAGGCAGAATAGTAAACAAACAGTTGAATGACTTAGGTACTTCCTTGTTCATTGACATCAATCTTTCTGTCTCCTACCCATGGTGACATGGTGTGAGGTTGGTGGAGTGGATGATGGTGTGGTATGGGTGCATAAAATACGTGGAGAATACTCCGTACAGCATGTCACCTTGCCTAGCAGATACTAATGTATGAACCTTGGTAGCCCCTTATTAGTTGATGGCTAGGGTGGTGATTGAGCAGAGTTAGTTGATAGATATTAGATATTAGATGGTATTAGATGGTATTAGATGGTCCCTCGCAGACAGGAGCATGAGGACAAGAGATGTCTAGTATTCACTCTGAAAGTACCTACAGCAACGAGTATTCCTTGTGTCAGACTGTTTGATTCCAAACAGTTCGAAAATAGATAGATAATAAATAAAACAGAATACCCACTCCCCTGTCTAGCCCACCCACCCAGATAGCTAACTGAATACTGCCTCCATCCACATACAACATACAGTAGACGAACAAGAATACTGTCAATCGCTCACTCACTCTGTACAAACTCTCGTACTGTAGACATCGTGAAAAGAAAAGAATGAGTAACAAAGTATCCCATCGTGTGGACCATATGCCATTCCAGATTTCTTTGAAATATTCCTCATCCTGTTCCCCATCCAATCCAATCAATGCCTTCATTGATGGGTTGATTCTGATTCACCGCATCAGCCCAGTTGACCATAGCCCAGATTTTTCTTGATGCTAGATGATTCCCATAGTAACCAAAAATGAATATTGGCTGCCTGATAATTACAATCACAAATCATAAGGCCATAACATTGGAACCGACTAGCTATTAGGTTTCTCCAGAGGTTGCCTTCTTGAACTCATTTCCACCTTCAACAACCTTTCCAATTAACGAACTTTCATCTGCAACGACCCATACGATCAGTTTACATACACAACAATTTAATCAACAACTTCACACAGTCGCTCTCTTTAACAAACCTTATCATAACCTTTGCCAAAATGGCGGAAATCAGAAGAAAGCTCGTTATTGTCGGAGACGGTGCTTGTGGTAAGACTTGCTTGTTGATGTAAGTACCCATCTACCTTTCAACGGTTTTCTAGTTGATAAAATCAATAAAGATTATACCCACTAACAACTCTACCAGTGTCTTCTCCAAGGGAACCTTCCCAGAGGTAAGCCTTACACCGACTCCTTAAAATCATATGCGAATCAAACACAACGCGGCCATCGCGTCAAGCGTCTGTTGATACTGGCAAGCATCGCAGCTGTTGATGGAATATCATTATATCATCAGATCCAATAACTGATGCATCTTCTACTCTAGGTCTACGTCCCAACTGTCTTCGAGAACTATGTCGCCGATGTCGAGGTCGATGGAAAGCACGTTGAGTTGGCTCTATGGGATACGGCTGGACAAGAAGATTACGATCGTCTTAGACCTCTATCATACCCAGATTCGCATGTTATCTTGATCTGTTTCGCCGTTGACTCTCCCGATTCCCTTGATAACGTTCAGGAGAAGGTACGATTCAACAGATGATTACATCTGCTATCACCATGATAAGATGATTACTGAAACGTGCCTGAACAGTGGATCTCCGAAGTCCTCCATTTCTGCCAGGGCCTCACAATCATCCTCGTTGGATGCAAGAAGGATTTGCGCCACGACCCAAAAACCATTGAGGAATTACACAAGACCAACCAAACCCCAGTCTCAGAAGATCAGGTAAGGATACATCAAGGGACGGCGCGGTTGGAAGACAGCTGCAGGACCGAGAACGAAATTGAACAATGGAAGAATCATGCTAACAACTCTATCAATAGGCTCAACGTGTTGCTGATAAGATTGGTGCTTACAAGTCTCTTGAGTGTTCAGCAAAGACCAATGAGGGTGTCCGTGAGGTGTTTGAACACGCCACTCGTGCTGCACTCTTGACCAAGAAGGAGAAGAAGAAGAAGTGCATTGTTCTGTAAAGCTACTGTTATCGTCTCTTCTCTTTCTCTAATGCGATCGGATTTTATTTTACTGCGAAAGTAGCTCGGTTGGGTGACGGGTTCATGCTAGCGAGAAGGAATTGTTCTTACGGAGTGCATGGCTCTTCATCGGCATATTAATCTATCATCGTCTTGATTGATAATACATGGACCAATATCTTCAAGTTTCTCGCACCAATACCGAACACTTCTTTCTTACTACACATCTGGGTTTCGACACAAATATCTCAGGGCATACGAACGGACAAATATGTCTCTTTTCTTCCGCAAATTGTGCCACGTTAGTTTCTTCTCTGTGTCTGTCTTTTTTCTCGCAAGATCTTTGTTGTTTCCTCTCATCTTCTATTTCATGCGTGCGGTCAAGAATGGATTTGAACCATAAGGGTGCTTGCTGCGTGCGTTGCGTCCATTCGTCCTCATCATTGCTCCTTGCGTTAGAGCAGGTTGTTTAGGGCAGGGAGGATTTGGAGGATAGGGAACGAATGGACTTTCGCATTTTTGTAAGGTGTAATAGCAATAGGCGTAGTCTATCAAGAAATGTTTTCTAAGGTCTGATATTGCACCAATACACTTGAGGCGTTCATTCTTTTTATTTTACAATGGCTGAGTATTAATGGATGGGTAAATAGGTGGCAATGATCTTTGTGTTCTCTTATATTTGATTTCCAATACGTGCGTGTTTTTTGTGAATTTGTGATTGAAGTAAGTGATTTTACACTTGTCTCTTTCCTGGTCCTTTACATGTGCTTTCTGCCTCGTGACTTGATGTATGCGATACACTGTTCAATGTCTAGTAGTCAACTACAGAGAATTATTATACTTGGCCTGCTAGGGAGGCCTCGTTGTTTCTTATAGGCCGTAATGTAACGAAAGGCCTTGATTTGATTAAACCTTACACAAAAAATTGAGATTCTGCTTGAAGTTCGCATGCATTCTCAAAGCATTCATTTGGGTCAATGGAAGGATGAATATACACTGGTCTTGCTTGAAACATTTCCTGTCATTTCCAACCCATTACCTGTCTTTACGCATTCACCAACACTTTTTTCAAGCCGGTAGTACCCCATCGACGACCGGAACATGTTCTTCCACATTCTTCGTTTTGCGGATGTACGTGTAAATCGGCTGTTGGATTGCTGATATACAGGAAAAAATAATCATTGAGGGTTTGCCTGTAGATCCATCGTGATGTTGGGTTTTCTATTCAATGGTCTGTTTTCCCCTTGGTGGATTATTATTTACACATTATTCAACAATACATCAATTTTCAGTGTTCTGTTGCATTATAACTTTATCATCTGTTTTCGTCCACTCAGAATTATAACAAACAAGTCTTTAACAGAGTCAAGATGGAGAGAGCTCCTGCTAATACTTCTAGAGGGAACGGTTCTGGTGGTGCTGCTGGTGGAGGAGGTGGACGACGCGGCGGACAAAACGGGAAAAAGGATCCTACGGGTCAGAAGCCCACACGAACCTCTGATGGAAAGTCTGATGGAACACACGGTAATGGAAAATCTGGTGGAGATTCTGGTGGAAAGCCTGTTACCCAAGAGAAGAAGCCGAGGGATAAGAAATAGATAGCAACGACAGAGTCACTGCTTCCATCATAGAGAAGAATGGCAACACCAACGCCTGCACTGCATTCAAGAAGCGTCGAACAATCGAAATTTAATTCGGACAAGAATACAATTGCCATGGCGAAATGTCGAAATAGATGGCACATATCTTGTAGGAGGAATCATCTAGGAAGCAAAGGGAGATATTCCATGGCTCTTTTCGAACAGAATTGGATTGTTAGAGCGGATCAATGATTGATGCTTTGAGGAGCGAAACTTGAAATTAAAGTGTGGAAATGGAGAGATGGAGAGCAGCTATAGCTATCATTGAATAAGTTTCTTTATACACGTATGTGCATTGTAATATTGGTTCTTGTGTTTGCAATTGAATGGGTAGTGAGTGGGTGTTGATGGTTGGGTAGAGGTGAGATGAAAGGAAAGGAAAGGATATCCAGGACACTATAATGATGAGTATTGGGGGAGTGTTTATGATTAGAGGATGGTGCAATGGCATGATAGTGCTGATGAATATTCTTGGTGAAGCTGTTGTGTGTTGGGAATATATTGATGTAGTTAGGATCCAGGAGTGATGGTGACACCTGTTTTAAAAGCCTATTTGTAAGACAAAGTCAATGGTTATTTGAGTGCTTTATGTACAGATTGTTGCTCGGTGTTGGGGGTTTCAGCATGATATGCAAAAGAAAAAAAGCGTTTGGGAAGCCGCTCCACGAGGCGAAGAAGTTGAGTTCTCAAGAAAATGAGCTTAGAAAACTCTGTCAAGTTGATGCAAACGTGAAGATCCAAAGATTATTCAAAGAGTCCAGTTTCAAAATAGCTCCCAAGAACTTGCCTTCATAATGCTTTGGGGGTAGTTCAAGATGGTGCCCGAGTAAAAGTTGTTCATTTTGCTTTCGCCAAACAATCAGGTGACAATTTCTTGACTTCACTTCTTCAAAACTTCACTCCATTCTTCACTCCGCTTACAGCCAACCAAGATTGAAATTCACTTTACACAAGGTTCAATTTTCATCCTACTTAGCGCCGTTCAGACCGCGAGGCTGAAATAAACATGAAGTAAACTTCTCGTCAAGAACTGTTTATTCCTCCACAACAAACGAAACTAACACAGCAACCACGACTGAAGTACAACATCATCAAGATGTGTATGTTCAGAATCACGACTTATGATGAGTGTTGGGGTCAGTATACTCACTTATTAATTTGCTACAATGAATCATCCAATAACAGTGAACTTATTTCTCCACAAGATCGCGTTCTTTCGGCATTGAAATGTCCCAACTTGAAATCCGAGCATATCAATATCGGAGGTTCGAGATGTGATTGCAAAATCAAACCGCGAGCCTTCAAAGCTGTTTGTAAGAGGAAATGGGGAGGTGACTTTGTTGGAAGTGTCAACTGCAGTATGAATCCCGAATCTGCAGTAAAATTTCAATTCCGCGGTCGAGAATGGGAAAATTGCACGAACGTGGAAATGTTACTTAGAGGAGGAAGTCGCATTCCCCCAGCTGACTATAATCCCAGTGCGCAAGCATGGAATGATAGTGAGTGGAATGGAGACAGCAAGCAGGTAGATTGGAGAGACAAAGATTGGGTCACGTTGGCAGAGAAGGGAATGAGTACGTGGCAGAGACGCCAAAAGGGGAGGCGCAATAATGTTCAAGATCCAACGACACCAGGAGTAGCTCAGGTCTCTGAAAAGAGCCAAACTTACGAAGAGGTTCAACTGGAGAAGAGCGGAATGTTTTCGACAGAGCACAATTTGACGACACCAAAAGGTCAGAAGCTCCCTCCACAGCATGACGTGACAAGCCACCGTGTTGGCACTTTTAGTACTGCTGTAGTCGATTGGAGGCGATTGAAAGACCAGAATAAAACCACTGTAGGTGATCAACATGTGCCGCCTTCTCTGCCAAGCGTTGGTCAGTCACAATTCCAGAAAAAAACTCCAATTCCACATATCAACCAGGTTCAACATGGAAGACAACCGACGATGAATACCGGTCATCAGAACCAACAGACTGTGCTGCCATCACTGACTGCCACTGCTCAAACTTCACAGATTGTTCCAACCGGACCAAATGCTATGCCAGTTTGGGAGGCAGAGCGATCGCGTGGAGAGAGAAAGAACAGTTGGGGAGTTCAATTGGGAGGGCAACCGACTGCATCTGCGGAAATGGGTTCAGTCACTCCACTTAGGCCGAAGGTGATGCCTGTTTGGCAGTTGGCTCAAATTCTAAAGGGGAAACAGGAACTGGAGAAGAAGAATATTGGAGCACCGCTGGGAGATTACCGACAAATATCGATGGATCCAATTGTTGCTGCTACACGTGAAAATAAAATTCACGATCAGTATGCAAGTCAGTCGGGAACGCAAGCCTCTACTCACTTGGAAATTTCGTCACCTCCTGTTGCTGTAAGTGAGAACTCGCAAGACCAGGGCGAGAGGGGAAAAGATCGGAAGAGAAACAACCTCTTACCCAATACCTACAGACAACGAGTTGTTCTCCGGGAGAAGAAATCAAAGGATCAAGTACGTGAATCTGCTCCGTCTGTTCAGGGTGATTTTCAAGATGTCAACACGCACATTCCTAGTCGAGAGGATAATAATTTGTCTACCAACACGCCTTTAGCTAAACCGTGGAATGGAGTACCAGAATATGTCGTTTCTCAAGAGTACAACGATACTTTACCGGAGTCTGATGACAGGAATTTCAATTTTAACAACTGTTCTCCTTCTAAACAGACCTTAGAAAAGGTTCCAATGGCAGATCCCAATGAAGTATTGGAATCTGGACCTGAATCCCTCGATAAGACTTCGCAAAAAGCTCCAATCACAGGTGTAGAGAACCCTCAAGCAGCTCCATATATTGCTTCGGATTCTCCGCACAGAGAATACTTGACACCTCTTGAGCCACTCCAATTGGAAAGATCTCAAGCAAGATTTGCAAGCCCTGAATATCAACCATATTTGAATATTAGTGAAGACGAACTAGAAGTCAAAAACGGAGCGGTCAAGGAGCATCAAGACATTTCAGAGCAATCAGAGCCTCAAGGTACTGAGCGAGAACAGAGAACTCAGCATAGTATACAGACTCGGAGACAATCTGATGCTTTGATACAAGAGCCAAGCCACTCACAGGAAAACTTTCAACGAAAGGCATTCAGAAAGCTCCAGGAAATTGAAGAGCAGTCAAAGATACCAGGCAACAGAAACAAGCGAGATTTACTTCATGATTTTAGTCAGCTTGATGCTTACCTACAAGACTTCACACTTTCTCAGCAAGGTATCGCCCGGGAGATGTGGATGGCGGAGAAAGCCAAGGTTGATAAGAAGTTTAGTAAATTTTATGGAAGCATTGCCACTCCTAACAAAGAGGTCACAAATAGCCCACCAGTGGACGATAAAGTAATCAAGCAGCCACGTCAAGACAAAGTCGACGAGGAAAATGATGTTGAGGAGAAATCTGTTAATGACAGGACTCTTCCTCAAATCAACAATTCACCTGCGAGTATCCTGATTGGTTCCGAATTACCTCGTCTACTTAAGAAGAAGCGGAAGACTGAACTGGTGGCAAGCATGTTACATGATCAAGACAGGAAGGAGAGATTTGTGCGGGATGTCCCCTTTTTGCAACAAAATATGGCTCGTGATGGTTGGATTATTGAAGCAGAATTGACAGATCGCCGCCTACAAAAAATCCTCGAACAAATCAGAACATGCGTTGTCAGTGTAGGCGTGGAAAATTATGTTGAGGATGTTGAATATACGAGAGAGGAGAATCGGTACAAATGACCTTCTTGATTCAGAAAACTGTAAATACTGATATATCCTATTAGGCAAGCCGAGGAGAGAGTACTAAAACGTGTTAATAGAAAGTAGGAAAAAAAATATCCCCCGTCGTGCTATTCTTGCTTTAGCTAACGGTTTGAAGATTTGGTGAGCAGCTCAGGAAAGTTGAACATTTATCAAAAATTCGAGAAAAGAAACAAATTAGTGAGGCACAGAAGCAAAAGAAGAACAATGATCGCAAATCATTCAAAGAGCAAAACCCGGATGGTAATGGCGCTGATCTCTCAAATCACACTGGCGATGCAGAAGGTACAAATAACCAACAGGAACTCATCAGCACTTCAAGTGGAAATCAGGAAATGGGAGATTTCACGGATGCTGATGAAGAAGCCGATATTGAAGTACAACAAAAACGAAAGAGAGACGTCCAGTACTTTGGCTATTCTCCACCCACGTCTGCCAAGAAGAAAAAGTTTGGCGGAGATGAGGTAGCTATTGAAAGTAAAGAGGCACATAACCAGAGAATGAGGGACTTATATTATGCTGGACTCATTCCGAGTATGGGAGATGCCATGAGTGTTGAGAAGGCTGACGCTGCCAAACTACAAGTCGAAAACAAACGAGACCAATATGAGCGAAAGGATGATTCTCAGTATTCTAATCCAACAATCTTGAAAGATGATAAGTCTAGCAATAAGAAGCCCCAGGCCAAAAACTCTGGACGCCAGATATGGATCGACGTTGACTACGAAGCTCAAGACAAAGTTACTAAGACCAGCGGACGAAAAGATTTAATGTAACTTTTCGAAGACTCTGGTTGAAAAGCAAGCTAACATCTAAAATAGAATCCCCGATTCCTTCCACCGCTCGTTCCCGAAACAATTTCCTAAACTGCCAAATGAATCGAAAGCCGATTATCGCCAAAGAAAACTTGCTGCATACATCATCAGCGAGGAACACAAACAAGTTCAATCAGCTGGCTCAGGAACTTGGAATAGCACAGTGACTAATGGTCAAAAACAAGACAGCAGTGATAAGGATCTGTCAGAGTATCTACCATCCGGTGCGTATTTTTATCCGATCCGACTGAAGAGGAATCATGCAGAGCTTACTAGATACACGGTAGGTATGAGTCAGTCGAACTTGAGTGGCAAAGTTGGAACGCAAGCCAAGAAGAAGAGAATCAAAAAGCCGAAACTTTCGCGTCAAGCGAAGACTGAGTAAGAAACTAGTATTTATCGAATAGATGGTTTGAATATTCGCTAATAAACTACAAAGCTCGGCTCGAGAAGAATATCTTCGAAAGCAAGACGCCAGAAAACTTGAGGAACAACGACAAGAAGTCGGTAACACAGGCAATGTCAGAAAAGCGGGTACTGTAGGCAAGCTTGTTGGAGGAAGGACTGATGTCGAAGACCACATTCTGAGAAATATGAGCGATAACAAAGGACTTGCAGATTACGGATCAGAGAAGAATAGTTACATGAAGACGGAAGGTAGCAGCCGATCACAAAGCAGAGGTAAGTTCTTCTCCTACCCATCTTACCTTCTCCCGTCTACAATCACGCGGCGGAACAGAACACCACTGGAACCTTGAAACTTAATAACATAGCTGTAGGGGCTTTCGGAAATCAACAATTTCAGTCGTCCAATCCAAATTTGCCAGCGGTAGTTCAGCACAATGATGCAGTCATGGCAGGGAGCAATATCGAGACAGCCATTGATTTGACGTCTGATTAAGAAAGGAGATGAACATTGGCTAGTGGTTTGGAAACAGAAAATTGATGAAGTACTTTCTTTGCGAGGATGTTGCTTCTTAGGAAGTCGTTTGGTAGTTAGCAGGGTAATAGGACAAACAATTGTTGTCATTCTTAAATCAAAACGCACAGCATATTCTTGATTCGTGGCCTTAGCAATAGCAATGTTTGATTTTGATTGATTTCAATGTGCTTGCTGCAGATCTACTTATTGTGACTCCATTCTCTGAAAGCTATATAATAGAGCCGTGGAGTAGCTATGCTTTTGAATTACATTATTCACAGTCGGTGAAATTATATTATACTACAGTCCTCTGGAAGGAACTTGTGCTCTAAGATTTTTGCTATACTTTTCCAAGATGTGAACAACGTTTCTAAATAACACGGAAAGCAACATAACTTTTTAATTTTTTGAATTTGCTCACTATCATGATCCTTTCATCCAGAATTTCAGCAATCGCATTCACTTATTCCAGCACAAAAACTTCTCTGCTATCATGTGATAAGACAGAATACACAGCAGACATGTATTATATCCCAGTGAATAGAAAATCATGCCGCTATAGATATTCTTAGTTCCAGAAAGTTCCTTTGAAATCTCTTGCACCTCGGGAAAGGAATTATATTTTCAATTTCCAATTCTTGCACAACAAACTTTCTTTCCGAATTGTCTCCAAAAGTTCCCAGCTTCATCAATACTACACACAAACAACAACTACACATTAGAAAAGTTGTTTTTATCTATCTTTGAGTTTAAGTTGAAGCTTTCAATACAAAATCCTTTCAATAGTTTTGTTGTTTACTTTTTTATCCATCTCAGCTTAAAACCTGACGTTGGAAAATCCATCACATCACTCACCCCTTATACATTCCGACTCGAACTTCAAGACTCAAATTTATTTTACTACTCCAAATTAAGTCGCATCACATTTACCAATCTGCAAATCCATCAAGATGTGTGTAGATACTCTCATCACCTATACTGCTTGCAATTGCAAAATCATGATCAAAACTATTTGTTTTGATCATATTCAACATACTCTCAAGCAAAATGACAGGATTCCATGTCCTAAGAAAGTTCATGGTGTCTATGCAATGAGGTAAGCAGAGTCTACAAGTTTACTTTTCTTGAGCTTTTCATTGGCGTGCTTGTACAGATTCCATATTTCACGAAGTTGCTTTTTGTCTGTCTTGGTCAACTCTTCGAAGCATACCGCATGCATGTACTTCCATCTCAGACATGAGTTCAGACAGATTTCCCATTCATCTCAAATACATTGATCTATTATCCGACCCCCACGATTCCCAAACCAAAACAAGAACTAACAACGTGCCTCCTACAGAACAAGCCCCAGCCAATGCTTCCTCAAATCGGGCTGTAAACTCGAAGACGGCCGCATTTTTCGACATGGATCTCATCGCACTCGTAACTATTACGAATTTGAACGCGATCCCAATGGTCCCAAGAAACTTTGGGAACGCTGGGAACGTGAAAATCGTGATGAGCGGCGTCAGAGAGCTGATAGTATGGAGGCGAATGTCAGTGCTGGCGAAGATAGGTATGTATTATTTTCCTATCGACACTTCTTCATTCCAAACTTACCAGCGAAACTTGAATTGCAAGGTTTTGTCTGTGACTGAATAGATATGTGACAGGATGAACTTGAATGTTGGGGCTGATAATAATGACAGTCATAAAGAGAGAGAATCTCAGATCAGAGAATGGCAGGAGGAGACTAAGAACAAGAGACAGCCCAGAGTAAAGGTTGAGAATGAGTTGCCTAAGAAGGAACAGCCGGCTCCTGGTCGAAAGACAGTCAACAATGTTCTCTATGACATGTTCGATCCTCGCAGCGATGATGAAATATCTGATGATGATGATTGGAAGCCGAAGCCTAAGTAAATTATCCTATTCCCTTATGGTCATTAAGATCACAGACTAATGCGACTTATAGGGCTGAGATTGACCCTGCTGATACAGTCCCATGGTCCTCCAGCAATGCCCGTTCTTTTTCTGAACCTACAGTTGCAAGTGGCACCAACACCGACGAAAATGCAGGTACCTCGCAACAGTTCCGCGACGACGGAGGTTTGTTCAATGACCACAACGTAAATGCTCTCAACGGCGCCGAGATTGATCATCCGGCTACGCCTCACTCACGATTTAACTTCAATCCACCATTCGCCGGTACCCACACCAAATACATGACGGACAAATCCCACTCCAACAACGGATCCAGCTCTGCACGAACCAACACCGCCATGGATCTCGGCTCTCCCAAACACAAAACCGCTATCCCAGCCAAAGACCAACCACTAAGACCTGATCTCTATCGTCCCCGCTATCCTTCCATGCCCGTCGACGCCAATTCCAGTTTCTGGGCCGGCCATCTCAATCAAACGAGTACGAGTCGTCCACCACCATATTTTCCAAGCCCTGCGACTCTCGCACCATACAATGCTGCAGCTGACGAGGTCTATCATGAATCGTTTGGCTTCGCGGGAGTGGGTGATGGAAGAACTGCGGACGGAGATATGGGGAATGATTTCGCGGATGGAGAAACACGCGGTGTGTATGGTAATTATATAGATGGGGAGAGTCACGAGAGAGAGAACAAGAAGGCCCGAGTTGATCGATCTGATGTTGGAAACGCTGATTTCGATGACCACTTGTTGGATTCTACCAGAAACAACGGGGGTGGTGGAATGTCAACAGACGAGAATGAGAAACAAGTGGTGGATGGTATGAATATTGCTGGAGATGATGTTGAGAAGGTTGAGTGAGTTGGCGGTCTATTCCTGAGGGGATTTATTCCGTTCAATCTTCTGAGAGAATTGCATTACAAGGTCGTTATGCCGTTTTAATTCAACTCTCAATTACCGAGATTGATGAACACACCGATCGATGCCTTGCTACAAAAACTTCCAGATCGTCAGGACAGAGAGAAACCGAACCGACAAGTCTCGGCATAATAAACATAGGGAAGGATTGCATGATAAGATAGATACGAAAGATCTAGATACTGGGCAATGAATGATAACACTATTCCTGTTCATCGCATTAGGGTTGTTTTTATTAGCAAATTGTGCTGATGAGCAACAATATGATATGGGTTAATAGCAATAGGAATAACAATAGCATATAATTCTACAATTGAGTTAGGACCAAAAATAGTAGACTAAATCACTAATGAATATTTGACATTAAGCTTATTCGAAAGTTGCTTATCTGTTAGTAGCATCTAGTTATAATGAAGACTTCTTTTTTTCCTTCTTCAGTCTTTCTTCTCCGCATACCCCAAGCGGGGCTATGACTTCCAGTCATATACCCTCGATAGTTGAACGCAACCCAGTATTCAGAATGGATCTAGCATTGCCGGTCCTTAAGACTAATTTCAATTTGAACTAGAAATTGAAAGCTTCTAGTTATTGGTCCACCGTCTATATTTTCGAACAACCCGAGCAGAAATTTCTAGATCTTGATGAGTAATGAGTATTCCACTTGGGAAACATCATATTCATTCCTCTCACAACATCTCGCCACATCCAACACAAGTGCACTCGCGCATCTAACAGCAGTAGCTGTCCACATTATGATCACCATTACAATTGCACTTCTAGAACTCTACTTCATTGATATTTTGTTGAATTTTTATAATCTATTTTCGTTCCGTATCTATATTGGTCGGCTTTGCACAACCGTCTATTGAATGCTCAAGTCATTGTACTTCTTCTTTCTCTTCTAAGGCTATGCACTATTTTTCAAGGCTCCATGAGAATTCCTGATGAATCGTTTGCACGACACCTGGATAAGTCACCACCAATTTCTAAAACGTTTTCAAACATCATCTGAATGCTCAGGCTATCTCCAGAATTTTATAGAATATCCCAAGGAGAGCCAAAGGAGATTGAGATGTTTAATTACTCTAGGCCCTTATCATGCCTTCTGATGTGGAAGATGAGGGAGTTCGTCTAATGACACCTAAATAACAAGCGCCGTGTTTTTGATATGGTGTAATGCCGAAGGGGATTAACAATGCAAACATTCGTATGAAACCGAGCAGAAAAAGAAACCCTCTTGAATCAATGACCATTAGGGAGAGCGCCAACCACAATTTTTGTTCATTTTCGAAGAGATGTTTGAGCAGCAGACTTTGATGCCAATGCTTCTTTCAACAATTTGTTTGCAGCGACTACTTGCTGAGGATCATCTTTGATACCTTTCAGATTGTCGAGCATTAGACGAATCTTTGCGGTAGGAGCGTGGCGGGGACATGCAGGTATTAACTTTGAGTAAGTAAAATTACAACTTGGGCAAGACAGCACGTGAGGTCGAGACGGACTTGGAAGGATAGGTGGCATTGATGATGAGGAAGTCCGCTGAGATGACGTAGATCCAGAAGGACGACCTCGTTTGCGCTTCACGGGTATCTCTATCGCTGGAATTGATCGGCCAGCTGAACTTGATCTATTTGAAGCATTGAATTCTGAACCAAGTTGGATAAGATCTCTTGCGTGTTGACCAGATTTTGCGGCAAGTGGTGCTGGCATTTTAGACGATTCCATGGCATGAGATGGTGGATATTTTGGATCATCTGCTGGTATTATAGAAGGCGTTCCTTGATGTAAGGGTCCCGCGAATTCTGGTGCAGTTTCTGAATTTCGTGCTTTGTGAAAATCTTGCTCAGATCGATTACGTTCCTGTTCTTTCAGCAGTCCAACGGCATAGTTCATGGCTTGTAGCTGACTTTCTATACCGTCTCGTAGCTGCTGATCAATTTTTTGTATGTGTAACGCGTGGCCCTCAATAGGGAAATACTTGAGACCCGACTTTTTCTCAGCTATTTTGCGTTTCTTGTAAGTCAAATCCCGTCTGGCTCGTTCTGCATCACGCGGTTTATAAATTTGAAATTGTTGATCGAAGGCTTCTTGATAATACCTTACTTTCTGTATCCGCTTTTCAATTCGTCGCAGGTAATCTTTGAGCTCTTCGTAGTAACCGTCATTGTTGTCATGAGTTGGAAGAATTAGTGGATTGTTGTCCATCCACGCAAGATCAGTTTCGAGCTCTTTGACAAAGGGAATTCCGGCTTCCACGAGTTGATCTCTAATAGAGGTCTCGACTGCCTCGTTTTCGGCTGTTTTGCGTCTCTTATAGGGTGCTCGCTTTTTCTTCTCGCCGTTGGGGGTTTCTTGCTGTCCGTGAAGCTGGATTTCTGATTTTTGTGGATCTTGAGCCGTAGGTGTTCTTTCAACTTGACGACTTCCTTGGCTATCCTCCGTTGGAATATCCCCAGGTGGTCGAAGCAGCTCCGCTAGTTTTTTCCTTTCACTATCACAAACCAGCCGCAAACTTCGGATTTCGTTACAAAGTATAGCATATCTCGATTTTGGGTCTTCCCGCTTCTGTAACTCCGGTTCGCAGTATTGTTTGAGTTCGTTGTGGCGTTCGATGAGGTTACTACCCTGATCAAGCCATTCTTCTGATCGTCGTTGGTATTCCTGTAGCTGCCAGGAGTAGTCTAGAGCACGAAGATCCTGTGGTGGTAGTGCCTGATTTCGCGCTTGTACCCATTGTGCGGTGTCTTGATGCAATTGATTTTTTTCTTTCGTCAACTGTGGAGAAAGTTCCTTCCAAAATTGTCGAACTTTTTGTTCTTCTTGGCTATACCACCATAGTGGTTGATCGAGGACACCCCGAATACGCTCTTGCAGGTACCTATATTGCTCCTTAAAATCGGCCCGATCTTGATCCGAATCTACCAATTTTTGTAAATTGTTCTTACAACTCTCAAGGAGATTGTGGCCAATATCAAGCCATTCTTGTATCTGTCGAGTGTTTAAAAAGACGCGCTGGTTGTTGGTGCTCACTCGTCGCCAACTTTCATGATCTTTGTACATCTTCTGCATTGCGATCGCGGGTTCTTGGTCTTCAACATAGTTGTCTTCTGCCTATCGTTAGCGGGATTGAGAACCCAAATTGTTGATGATAGCAAGGAAGCAACGAGCAAAACTGGAAAATTATAAAGAGTGGTTCGAAGAATTCTGTTCCTTGACAGAATCCGGAGATAATCTTGCAGAATCAAGCAATCCATCTGATGGAGCATCTTGCTTTGAGCTAGAATGCCGGGACGCTTTCGTGGTTCTATCTGAAACATTGGCTTGGCCGGTAGAATTGTCTCGATACTCTGTTCCCACAGCTTGCTTTTTAATGGTCCCTGCAATGTGCGGATGTGCCACTTTTTGACAACCATCCATAGTAGATGAATTCAATGACGGTTTGGTATCCCTATTATGCTTTGTACCTTTACCGCGAATTGATTTCATGAAAAGATTCTTGTTGCTATTTGCTGTTGATTTAACTGCAGAGCTATCTGGCCTTTTCATCACAGAGCTATCTGGTTGAATTTTGGAGCCACGTTCCTGCTTACCAGCTTTTTTTAGGGGATGGCATTGTTAGAGTGAGTGATTGGATACGTGGTTTAGCACCTCCTTGGATTTTCATTTTGCGTTTTGATTCATTGGAAAGTTGACGTGCGTTAATACGCTTTTTAGAATTCGTACCTTTCACTCTTGATTTTTCTGTTTCCAGTTCCCGGGCGTTGGCGGCTTCATCTCCGTCAGACTCAGCTTCGGATTCCCTCGCAACATTTACGCCAAACTCGTCATCGCTATCGGATTTTCGAGTTCGGCGACCATCTTTTCGTGGCGAGCCTTCGGGATCGTCCAGATCCATTAGGTCAGGATTTGACTTTTCGTAGTCAACGGTCTGAGTAGTTAGTAAATGACTTGCTGAACGTCTTAAAATTACTGGCATGTAACTCACCTGTCGGGCGCGCTTTCCACGGCCAAATGTTTGCATGTTCTTAGCAGCTTCAAGGGCTGCATCTGCTGCACGCTGTTTTAATATAGCATCCCATAACAGAGCCTTTGGAGCAGCCGGTTCGGCTTCTGTGTCTCCGAAATCTTCTACCAAATCTCCCTTGTCTTTGATCCACACACGAGCATGTGAGAATTGAGATTCTGCGGTGCCATCATCATTAGTAGTATTTTCTACCTGAGATCGATCGAGAAGTTCGTCCACTGATGCAGGGTCGTAGTAAATATCTTTGCTATTATCGTCAAGAAGAACCGCTTCAGCGCCGTGTCTGAGGATTGCCTCAAGATTATCTCCCGCATCGTCCTTTACGTCTATACTTTCGATAAGAGCTTGATCGAGAGCCATCTTCTTACGACCAACTTGTACGATTCGCTCTTCCGCACTATCCTTAGTCACTAGTTGGAAGACAAGCACCTTTTTCTTTTGACCAATGCGATGAGCTCGAGAAAGAGCTTGAATATCCTGGTGAGGATTGAAGTCAGGATCCATGATTATAACGGTATCTGCAGTCGCCAAATTGATTCCAACACCACCAGCTCTGGTAGAAAGTAGAAACGCAAAAAGTTCTGAGTTGGGTGCATTGAATGCATCGATCCGCTTTTGCTTTTCAAGAGTACTGACGGTACCGTCTAAACGCTTGAAAGGAAGTTGGAGACCATTCAAGAAGTCTTCAACGAGATCGAGTTGCTTTAGAAATTGACTGAAGATCAAAACTCTATGTCCTCGAGCTTGCAGCTTCGGGAGCATGATTTCCAATAATTGAAACTTAGAGGAGGCATCAATTAGATTTCGATGAAGGGCGTCATGACTCAACGAAGTCTCCTCGATAGCAGAACTGTACAGGAAAGGATGACAAAGACATTTACGTAGTTGCATCAAAATGTTGTTCAGATTTCCTCTTTCTGTGGGGCGGAGGGCCCTCTCTGATTTTCCGATGATTGATTTGATCAACTCTGGATTCTTTGCTAAGATTAACTTGTAAAGTTGTTTTTGGAGGGAGCTCATAGAGACCGGTATAATTGTTTGTGACATGGGTGGCAAAAACTTCAACACTTGCAATTTGGTACGCCTGAGAAAGAATGGTCGGATGAGCTCATGAAGTTCGGGCAAATTGTCTTTTGTTAGGTCAGCATATTTTTCGTCCAACTCCGCGGCGTCAATAGATTTGTCTAAGAACTGAAGAAGGTTGAAAAGTTCTCGCTTGTTATTCTGCAATGGTGTACCAGAAAGAAGAACTTGGAATGGTATTTTCAAGGCTGTCAGAGCACCATAGAGAAGATTTCCATCATTCTTCAGTCGTTGGCCCTCGTCCACGATCATGCCAGCCCATTTGACTTTTTTGAAGAAGCCTTTGCTGGAGTCGTCGACTGGTGCCTCATAGGAAGTTACCACGATATCAGCGCGGAGATCAGAGCACTCATTGGGATACATTTCATACTTCATGGCCATCTCTCGAGCAGATTTAGCACCATAGTATGCAACGACTCGAAGGCCAGGTGCCCATTTTTTAATTTCTCGACGCCAATTGGGACAAGTCGAGTTGGGCGTAACAACAAGAAAAGGGGAGCACTGACGATGTATTAGTAGGGTCAGTCGAAGATTGTTTAGCACTTACCTTCGGTTTGTCCTTCACAAGCGATGCAATTAAGGCGACGATTTGAATTGTCTTGCCAAGACCCATCTCATCAGCCAGAATAACGTTCTTTTGTCGATGGAAGTTAAACAGTAGCCAGTTCAGGCCTTCCATTTGATGCTTCATCATCTCGCCACCGATCAAAGAAGTAGGCTGTTTCTTCAGTATAACCTTGTTCTCGAAGTTTAGAGAACGAAATGCATCAATGCGCTCCTTTACAACGTATGCAGGCGATTGTTTGAAATACTTACCCATAACATATTCGTTGTAAGCTGAGACAAAGTCACTCCAGCGATCAGCTTCATCTGGGGATGGAGGTTCCTCCCAAACAGATTCATCGTAGGTCAATCCTCTAAACTTGACTAAAACCTGGACAACGTCATTGATATGAGCCTTGTCATGTTCCTCAGACTTTGGTCTGAAGGACATGTCATATTCGACATCAAAAATAATCTCCATTCGCAGGTATTCCTCTGAAATTGCCTCTTCACTGGTCCATTTTGGTAACAAATTAGCACCCTCATCTCTACGAGTGAAAGCTTTCCTCATTGTAGCTGCTGCAACACCCCAAACCCAGGCGCCAGGCATCCAAGAACATTGAAAATAAGACTTATCCTCCCATTTGATGAGATATTCCTTCTCATCTTCGCGATAATCATCAAATACACCGCCTTCCTCGTAAGACTTTGGGTCTAATAGTCTCCATGCCACTAAAGTGTGAATTTTAGCAGTAGACTGAAAGCATTCCTTGCACTGCCAATCCTTAGTATATTCTTGAATTCTTTTGAAGCGCGTCTCTTCCGTGCTATTCGAAGTGACCGATTTATTAGAACGTGGTGGTAGATGCTCAAAGTGAAATCCACGCTGGCATCCTCGACATCGGAATAAAACATTGTCTGGATTATTGACAAGATCTTCGAGAACATTGGTAATTGGGTCATCGCCGTCATTCTCCTCCCTCAACTTCTCTTCTTGCTTCGCGGTTTTCTTTACGGAAAATGCAGCACAGGATGCTCCAAGTTCATTACAGCTACTACAAGCACCAAGTTGAGGGGCAAGAGGATCTTTCTTGACGGATAGACCGATACAGCGTCGACACTGCATGACGAAGTGTTCGTGGCCAACTTTAGTGACCATATGATCCCGACCCGCCCGATATCCTAGACAGATTCTATGTATTGACGAGGAGCATCCTTGGCAGTAAATGAGATCGCTTCGTCCTTTATTGGAATTCTTGACGCTTCCACCGCAAACATCACAGTCTTGATCATGAACCAAGGCAAAGGAAGATTTCGCGGGTACTGGCTGATAGATTTCTCGAATGCTTATGACTTTGGGTGCGGCCTTTCCAGCTACTTCATCGGCATAAACTTCTTCATCGATGTCAACTTCTTCCATATTCTTGCCAGTTTTATTTCCACGCCTCGATATGCGAGACGGGAGCTCTTTAGACAACTTAGAACTGTAAGAGGATTTAATCCCATAGGCTTGTGGTAGTCCACGCTTCTCAGACTTAGAGGCTCGAGCGCTACCTGCGCGTCGTCTCTTGGGTTTAGCATATGCAATTTCGCTTCCTTCAGATTCTACTTGCAAATCACCAGCAAGCTCGTCCTCCTCCTCTTCTTCTTCCATGTAATTGGCGAGAGTATTTGCTTTCCTGGGAGCAGCAGATCTTGTTGATGTACGTCCTGATTTTCGAGATCCATGGTCATTTGAGAGACCAGGTCCCGATTGCGAATCATCCTCGTCCTCCTCATCACCATCGAAGATAGGTCGCGAAGACCGTCGACTGCCAGCACGAGTACTTCGGCGTGCCTTTTCAATTTCAACAGTTGACATGTTGTTCACAAGACGACGCTTTTTCTTTCCATTCTTGGGGAGCCTGTCGTCATCAGAGCTTAGCTGAATGCTGCTGATGTCAACAAAGTTGTTGTCAGTTAGCTGTCGGCGAGTGCGTTTGCCAGCTCTGGAAGACATGCTCCGACTGGAATTTGATGGATCGTCAACCTTAATCGACTCCGAGGTTTCTCTGCTATTGAACTTGTTCAAAGCATTATTGCCGTTTGGAAGGTGAAGTAGTCTACTAAGCGTGATCTGTAATTTGGTTTAGTAAGTGTCTGACCTTTGAAGTGATACCTTGTTGTGTGAAGACTTATGAGATAATATGAAGAAAACTTCATCAATATATATACGCGCAGTTTACTGCTGCCGCCCACAACGGGAAGCATAGATGGCTCCATCAATACTTGAATGACCGAAGAATAGATATTTGACTCAAGCAAAGGAGATGGATGGGTGGACAGGTGTCTGATAAATCAAGGCTGATCTCAATAAAAGTATTGTATTGTGATTAAGAGAAGCCCAAAGAGGGGCATGGCAATCCCAACTACAAGAACTACTTGATTTTTTGCCGATACTATCAATAATAGGCAAGACTGAAGTTATCAAACCTATCAAGCTCCGTGACGAAGTCAAAGTTGAAGTCAACGATGTGAAGGATAGAAGTTGTGTAGCAAAATTGGTGGCAAAAATTTGAGCCGCTTAAATTTGATCTTCTTTTATATGGAGGTCAAATGCTTCAGGGTGGGATGGCCACTTGAATTGTGCGCAATATTGGAAAAGACAAACATTTCGGTGAATGTTGCAAGTACAATTTGGTAATAGGGTGGTATCACAGTATCTTTCGAGAGCTGGGTGTTTATCTGAAGCAAGAAATCCCAACTTACATTCTCCTGTCTCTCATCTTCGTATTCTACTCGATACAAAGTCTCGCCATCCGAACCGTTTAGCTCCTCAAGTACCGAATTTACTGTGTCGTCTTGGTATGGAACGTATTCCTCGGGATTCCTGGGTCCCGGAACCATGACGACAATTGTGTTATCTGCGTCTTCATCTGCGTCTTCCATTTCTTCGTCCGGTTCATCTTTGTCATCCATTGCAATCTTATATCCATCCTCATCCACATTGTCATTTGTTTCAACCGAATCTTGGACAGACTCTTCACCTCGATGCGCCAATTGAGAAACGGGGTTTCGATTTGGCTTTGTAGTGGGCTTACGAGAGTTTCGAGGGTTCAATGACTCGACCGAATCGGTTTCCGACTCATCACTATCAGCAACACGGCTGAGTCGAGCCATCTTGCTGGTAGACTTGCAGGATTCGTTTGCCTGTTTAAGATGATCTGGTGCACTCGTGGGTTTTGGCTGAAGGAGTTCCTGATTGAATTAATTTAGAATATACAGAATAGAGTGGGAGGGGTCAAGTACCTAGTATTGAAAGTAGTAGACAAAATATTGGTGATCAAGTGTTGTTTACGGTTAACTTTCGAAAAGATTGTTGTGAATTTGGTAGATTTTAACTGTTAACCCGCCGTTTGACGCGGTATAATCTAGTCATAAGGTTTGTTGTAGAGTGTGAAAAGAAAAGAAAGGAAATACGGCTAGTTCAAAGGAAAAGAAATGTGCGCGGAAGAGAAAAGAAATCTAAAGAGATGCCTACATTCACTGATGTTGACCAATCTTGAATTCACATCGAAGATAAATTGGGTGAATCTGATAATAAAACGCGTCGATGAACGCCAGGATTATACCCCCGAGACCCCGTTCTTTGGGTCGGCTTCGGTATATTCCGCTATCAAAATTTCTTAGCTCAATTTTCTTCTATTGCCAAAAACGATGTGGAAATATCATCATGGCACTACCAATGCAATGAGTGCGATAATTTTAACAGGAGCGAAAGCTACTCAAAGAGTAAGTTATATTCTTCAGCCATTATATTCATCTTCTCGCTTTGTAAGATATGCTTCCATCAATTCCGGCATAAACCGTGGGCTTCGAAAGTCTAAAGGAATTGGGTTTAGAGGGAAGGATAAAGTTCGTCCCAGCCGAGACGATGATGGTGGTGGCCGAGGGTTTCAAGTTCCTGGATCAAATTCATATTCAAAGCCGCGGCAGGATAGGGGCTTTGGCGATGACTTCGAAAGCAAGAACAAATCCATGCACACAAGAGTCAAGGGTAATGGCCGGGACGATGCATTGAAGCCAGAGTATAAGACACCTTCTCCCTTCGGCAACCGTCAGGGCAGGGAATACTACAAGGAGGGAAAACCTGAAAAGTCACAGGGATTCCGGGCCAAAATTTCGTATGAGGGAGAATCTTCTGGAAGGTACAACGAATCACGAGGTAGCAAATTTGGTTACGAGAAGAAATCTTATGGTTCTTTCGAAGCTCGGGAAGAAAACTCTGGCTATGAAAAAAGACCTTTCAACAGATCTCAAGAACTTCCAGAAAGACGTCGTTTCGATGAGAAAAATTATGAGCGCAAATCCCGTGACAATCGTTCTCAAGACGAGCCAAAATCTTACTCAAACCTTGAAAGGGCGAATAAGTCTTTCGGGGCAGGGCGTGACAGCTCAACAAAATGGGGTAAGGGCCATACGTACCCTTCAAAATATCCTTCCCGCGAAGAACGACTAGCCACAAAAGCCACCAGATCTGAATTATCTACAGAATCCCCTCGCTCGGAGCCTACCTCAGAACCTTCCTCAGAATCTCATTCCAATTTTTTGCCACCCAGAATAAGTTCTGCTTTTGCCCAAAAGATGCCTATCACTATACCATACACCACACCAGCTTCTGAATTCCTGTATGGCACATCTGTCGTCGAAGCCGCCTTAAACGCGCGACGCAAGAGAAGTAGAAAGCTCTACAAACTTTACATTCTCAAGGGCGAAGATCGCCAAAATGGAGAGCGAGACGGTGCTATAGCAAAATTGGCTCAGAAGAAAGGAGTTGAAGTTACTATAGTAAGAGGGCACGATTGGCTACGAACCCTAGACAAGATGAGTCAAGGCCGTCCACACAACGGATACATACTTGAAGTTTCGCCTCTCCCTCGCCTTCCGCTCATGAGTCTTGGCTCAATAATCGACCAGGATGATAGCTTCGCCATCAAACTTACCCCTGACCACCAATCCCGCGAGGAAATCGAAGTCAACGGCAGCGACACCATAATCAAAGTCGCCAAAGATTCCACTGGTCGTAAACCCCTCATTCTTCTCCTAGACAGTATAGAAGACCCCCAAAATCTCGGCGCCATCCTACGCACGGCACTATTCATGGGCGTAACAGCCGTCGCGATCTCCACCCGCAACAGCGCATCCTTCACCCCCGTCGTGTTCAAAGCATCCGCCGGCGCCGCCGAAAACATCGAGATCTTTTCCGTAAACAAACCCGGAGGATTCATCACGGGTTCCCAAGCCGCCGGCTGGAAAATCTACGCAGCAGTCGCGCCACCTGCTCCTCGAAAAGCAGACTCGAGACACATGTGGCCCCCCACCTCTCAAGAATTCGTCTGGACTCACGACCTTCAAGATCCCTTACGAGATGACCCTTGTATCTTGATGGTTGGAGGCGAAGGCGAGGGTCTGCGCAAAGCTTTAAGGGATCACGCTGATGTGCATCTTTCGATCAAGGGTGCAGGTAACCGTGGCAGACTGGATAGTTTGAATGTTAGTGTAGCAACCGGCATGTTATGTGATGCGTTCATGAGACAAACAACTCGAAAGACTGTTGAGGAAGCAGTTCAGGAAGTTGAAAAGGAATCGGAAGAGTTGGATGAAAACCAGCTCTTCTGAAATGTGTAGATAAATTAGTCGTTTTACACAAACTCGCAACTTCTGTAGAAAACTGGTACTCAGAGCTAGAGCGAATAATTTAAAAAGTTTAGATACCCCCAAACAATAAATGGCTTGAAGACGTCACTTGGTGCCGACTGCGTCATTGATTTATAAGGTGATCATATTGTCACACATCACATTGCAAATCATGGCATGATGAAATATACATTTCAGTAAGGGGTATCATGAATTTAGTCTATCTTTTCTCATACAGGTAACATAGCTGTACATCCATAAATATAAGCAACGATTCCCAGCTCCAGACCTGCAAACAAAATTGTCTACGCCGCCGAATGCAGGGTAGGTCATATGCAGATTAAACCACGCTAAAGTTGAAGATGTGGGAGAAAGAGATTTTGCGTGGAGTTTTGAACTGAGGAAACGACTATTTGGTTTGGCTCGATTATTATTTGGATTTAGACGGATGGCCAATGGACGGGGAGGTGGGAGTGCCAACAATGCGGACAGAGTCAGGAGTTCATCATGTAAATTTCGTATGAATAATATCGGGATTCTCATGCCAGTCATCAATGCTCACCCACATCTGCAATATGGGTTAGTAATCTTACGCCAGAAGACTTTAAACATCTTAGAACATACCTTTCTGAATGTGCTCAGACCGGCTAAGATACTACCACCGATCCAGGTCGAGTATTTTCTCTCTGGTGGGGCGAAGATCTTAATTCTCATATCCTTAACTGCTAATCGTTGTACTTCGTGAAGTAACCTGTCTCCAAAACCCTTAGTTAAGGTGCTTCCACCGGACAGAACAATGTTTCCAAATAAAGACTTTCTGAGGTCCAAGTCTGTGCGATTGATTGCATCCACCACAATTTGATGGATACCTGGGTATTCCAAACCAATAATCTCGGGATCAAAGAGAATCTCAGGTGCTCTAAATCTCTCTGCTCCAATCTGGGAAATAGTCAGCGCCGCCACTGTGCATCAATGGCAGGTTCCTTACTTTGATCTTGTTACCATCAGGTAATGCATATTCAACAACTTTCCCATCCCCCAGTTTTGCACCAGACCATTCCTTTTCTTCACGCTTTGGATCTCCTGCAACATAGCTTACTTTTTCCTTGATCATTCTCACAACCTCCTTCTCTGCACTAGTATGAAAGACATAACCAGCTTTCCGTAATAAAGTTTGCATATATTCTGTAACATCTCGACCAGCCACATCTATCCTTCGTATTGAGCTTGGCATGGCGAAACCTTCGTATACTGGGACTGCATGTGAGACTCCATCTCCGGCATCAAGCACGATTCCAGTCGTTCGCCCCGATGCGTACAGTGAAAGAACAGCCTGGATTGAAGTGTATAGAGCGGGAACGTTGAATGTTTCGAATAAAATTTGTGCAGCCGTATCTCGATTACTTCGGGGGTTGAGAGGTGGTTCTGTTAATAAAACGGGGTGCTGTGTAAGTAGTATTAGTGATCTGCCTACCACTGCTTAAGTTGCCAGATATGAAGCAATAGCAAACAACTCCACTTTAGACCCAAACAAGAGAACTCACCTCTTCGCTCAAGGTTTTGAGACCTTCTCCATAAACATATTCCCATATCCTCTCCATATCATCCCAATCTGTGACTATGCCATGTTCCAGAGGATATTTAATCTTCAGAAGTCCTCTTAGTTCTTGCGCTCGTTGTCCAATAAAAACATCTCCTTCCAGGGCACCGGCCAGAACTCGCAGATGTTTTGGCCTCCCAACGAATGAGGGAAAGTAACATTTTGGCAGATCGTCACCAGCGAACCCAGCTCGAATCGTACCGGAACCATTATCTAAAACGATAGGAGCATTATGCAGTGTGTCCGCCATATTGATTGTGGGGAGTAGTGGGATGGAGGGAGAGCCAGCAGGCAATCTGGAATTTGATTGTGCGATGCTAGACTTCTGATTGAACTATTGATTTTCAATCCTTGAAATGGCGGAAAGTAGGCAAGGTGAGATGGTGGTTGTGGTATTAGTGGAATCTACCAATTCGCTACTTTAATGCTGCTGTACGTCGCGTTTGGACGCGAGCGCCAAGATATTTTGACAGGGGTAGCTGTGGGTTTAGACTTCACTTCATGCTATCTTATTTTCCTCCGCAAACCTCCACAAAACAGTTATTACAGTCATCAATCTATATTTCACTTCTCTGCAAGGATGCTACATTGTATATTCAAATTTGAATCCTAAGCCTTTCAATGATATTAGATCTTTAACGCAAATTTTGTAAGATCTTACTTCACACCTAGCTGTGAACAATGAGGACTATGAGCTCTTGAATGAAGTCCACTAAATAGCGATCCATGAAGCCGGACCAGTTCCCTATTGGTATCAGCTTATGTTTCTTCGATCAGAGGCGAGGGGTAGGGGCATTCAAAGAGGATCTACTGGCCTATCCGCGATTCAAATACCAAAGACTGTGGCGAGGTTCTGATTCTCACTAGAGCAATGCAGCCTTGCACAAGATAGTGAGACAGGACTTTCGTTGATCTTGGTTTAGAACGAGTTTGAAATGGTCATGCTCAAATTTTGGGTGGATTTGAGACAGAGATTGCCTCACTAGCTTTCTAGTCACTCCTCAATGGTACCTAGGTATAGGTATGCATGAGTTTCGGCATCGTTGAATAGACATTTGCTGGCGTCTGTCTATTGATTACTGATTGTTTTCAGATACACTATGGTCACTTTGCATCGACAAGAGGTACCTTGAGGATATATACTCGCAAGTTGTTGAAAATATGTGGAACAAATTAAATATTATGGCTTTTGATACAGTATGTTAGCCTGCGCTTTGCTACTATTGCTGAAATAATTCAACCATAGCTATCTATTTTTGCTATACTCAGAGTTCTTGGGCCTTACTCCATGTCATTATATTACCGGCGTAAGATTTTGGACAGTACCACACTCCTGTATCCTCATCTAATAACGTCCTGTAAACAGCATATCTTGACTAACTTCCTTAAACCGTGAAAAGAGGAGCTATTATTTCATGAATTCCTTCAAGATAACTGGCGGAATAGTTCAAAGGATAATGGGAAGTAGGTAGTGATTCCGTATGGTTTGAGGTAATCAACAGACTCCTTCACACGCCTGCAGCAATCTTCATCCAAAGACAATTTGGCGTCAATTACTCTTTGAAGTAGTGCCTTCAAGCATTCGTCTCCCAGAGAATCGAAGTCCCTCTTGCAACGAAATGAGCTGTTACTCTCCCAGCCATAGAGCGGCCCCAGACCTTCCATCTTTGTATATGAACACTCACCCAAGAAGAGCGCGATTTCTATGGCAGGAAGTAGCCCATTCAACTTCGTGCTGAGTTTATTAATATCATCAATGAATCCAAGCATCTTTCTGCCAAGCAGATCCACGGTTGGGCGAGATCCATCTTTGACAAAAACTTGGAGTCTGCGCTCAACAGCAGCATGGGCATTTTTGATTTTTGCGTGTAGATCATCGTAGTCCTTTTGTACATGAGACTTTCCTACTTCTGGCATCCAAGACGAGAAAAGTTTATAAGATTGCGGGAAATATCCAATATGACCAGTGGTCTCAATCTCCTCGTGAAGCATTTCCATGGCATCAACAGGCCTAAAAGCTGGGTCCTCCTCCCTGATAGCATTTGCAATTTGGACAAGCAAAGTATCAGCAGCCTGGTCGAAATCTTCAGTCACTTTACGACCAAGAGCATCCTTTTTGCATTCGACATACGAGTGCCGACCAGCAAACAGAAGCAGGTCGAAAGCTAATCCCTTGCCACCGGCCATAGACAACAGTCGTTTGACCTGTGGGAGGCTCTTTTCAACACTGGGAACCAAGTGACCAGAGACATTTGAATTGCGTGCAGTGCCAGTGTAGTTTTTTGCCGCGGCAGATTGTAATTTTTCTACTATGCGGTTATAATCGATCAATATGAATCCCTTTGTGCTATCATAAATAGCCTGAGCAGCGGATGGTCCTTCTATCCAGCTTACTAGTAGATCTCGAGTTCGCAACAAGTGAGGTATGAGGCCGTCATCATCTACCTCGAAATGCTTCCGTTGGTCATTTACACGAAAAAAATGTACTTCCGGTTCGAAATTGGGATATTCGGTCTTCATTCGGAGACAGAGTTTATGTAATAGGGAGTCACAAGGGCCACAAGTGACTCGGCCTACACGTGGTATCTTGCCATTGACCGGTGCCAAGTAGGAGTTTTCGCAGAGATAGAATGCAAGCTCGAAGGCAAGTGAAAGTCCTCGAGACATACGTGAAAGTCTGCCGATATCCGCAAGGTATTTCCGGGTTCCTTTGAAGTTGGTTCTGGTATCTGGTTTGACGGCATGTCGCTCCAAAAATTCGTTCTGCTCCTGGTCAATCCAATCACGTATGGATGACGCATAGAAATTTCTGGAGGCAGAATCTAAGTTGATAAGTCTCTGAATCTTCATAGGGGCACCTGAATCAAATTCTAGTCAGCCATAGTTAGGAATGAAAGATGTCAGTCATGCACTTACGGCCAAGTGCACGTTCACTGATAATAAATCTGTAGAGCTCAGAGATATGCGATTGCACATCGAACTCTTCTATTTCAGCTGTTGATTGTTCGGACTTGACTGAAGGCGTCATGGTAGCTTCGGCATGATCAATGTCCACGCGCTCTTCGATATCATCGGAAATTTCGAGCTTGATTGCTTTACTTGTAGTTGGCAATATGTCTTCGCTGAGCTCGGAAATTTTCCTTTTGCCTAATGAGCTGGCTGATCCGTTGTTCATTTTTTCATTATTTTGAGATTGTTGATGAAAATAAATTTGGAGGTCGAAGTGCGAGGCTAGAGGGTTGAGCAGATGGCATCTAAATACAAATCCATATTTCGAGGTCACATGGTACGACAAATCAGTTCGGACACTAAACTAAGGAAAATTCACTATATTCAAGAAATTGGCATCCATTAAAAGGACATCAAGTATAGATTTATGATTGTTCCTTGGAGGTTTGGATTGTTTCTCAAATCCATCCAGAGTCTTCATGCATGCACCATTATCTCTTTGATCCAGAGAATCCTTTGATAAAACATTACAGTACTTGAAATTTGCTCCAGATTCTGAAAGATGCTACTCTGTAACCCTTTAAAGTCTATTAGCACAGGCTGCTGGACTATCATTGCTGCATAAGATCTCTTCTAGTAATTGGTGCATATTAGCCTTTGAACTCTACTCCCTTGTGTCAAATCAAGAAGTGTGAATAGTGACATGGTATTACCAGAGCTTACTACTTCAGTCCTGTGTTCTTCAATTGAGCTTTCTAGTTTCCAATTCACTTCGCTTCAGTTGTTATTCCATAGCCAGAATGGTGTAACAGTAGCGGTGGCTGTAGGTGGGTTAAAGAATATCAATGATTCATCTCAATATGGTAAGATGGTCCAGTTCGACCTCATATTCACGCCATCTATCATCTCAACCTTGCCACAATCCTGTTTTCGGGCTCTTTTTAGAAGACATCTGGTCCAGTATGTGAACAAAAATGGTGGTAGCTAGGAGCCTTATACCTAATAATCATTCTTTCTTGAGAATCAATAATTTATCAAGGCTGAATATTCCAATGGATGATTACACTCATTATTAGAGCTTCGTTCGTGCTCAGCTGCATTATTTCAAGGAAGGTCAATAACGTTCAAGTAAGTATTGGACATTGAGACTCTAATGTTCCAATCTAATTCCAATATTGAAAAGCACTGTTGTGTTTATGCAAGATAAAACCCTCAATTTATTCATGATATTAACCATGAGTTTATATAGTATAAGCAAAATTGCATAAATACAAAGATAATTTATAGAATACATGACACAACAATCAAAAGTCCAATGCAATGTTGTCTTTTATGATTTAGGGAATAGTTGCTATTTCTCCTGAGACCTATAGAAAAATGGAATGACTTCTAGAAAGACAAGAAAGAAAAACTCGAGATGGGAAACAAGGTTAGTTCTGTCATTCAAGTAGACAACAAAACACACCTTACAAGATCTACACTCATCGCATCTTGCTTGAGAACAAGCATTGAATTCTTTATCTCTAATAGTTTACTCACATGTGGTTTGGGTCTTTTGACATATTACTGATCTGTCTCGACCATATTTTTAACACACGTCCTCCTCCAGATGTCAATTGTAATCGAAAAAAATATCTGCCTGAGTGATATCGTGTCTCACGTATTTGGAGCCTGCTTGTGGTTATAACGGTGTTGCAGTAATTTTGATATTGGCAATAGACAAAATCTCTTGATTGAAAGACATGGAAGTCTTATTTTTGATACGACAACAGAAACCTTACAAATGACAGCCCATGAGAAGATATTATACAAGAAAAATCACACAGTAGGCACTTTTTGCCTATATCACCTTTCCCAGTTCCCTGTTTTAAGTCTTAAATTCCCTAAGCTAACACTGAATGAAACAATCCCAACTCTCACCAGTACTAAAACAAAGCACTTTTTTGAATATCTCACATCCATGGTTTACACCACCAAATCCAAGTCCCCAGTACCCCCGCCGTAAGCGGCCCCGTAATCGCCCAATACAACCAAAACCACTCACTCAAAACTCCACCCACACGTTCCACCTGCCAATCAAACATGGATCCACTGAATAAAACCGCAATATACGCACCCGGTAGAAATACCATCAACAGAAACGCAATCGTCTTAATCGCATTCGCATCTCCTTTCAGAGCCTCCATCGTCGAAGTAGTAATTTTCGATTCCCGTTGCATAAGCAGATTCTGTACGCTACCTATTTGAATCTTCACGATTCGTCTCTGTCCAGTGACGCGAGAGGATAACTCGACGTTCCAGCCGAGAAGAAATTCACATTTTTCTCGAAGGGCAACGTTGGCTTGTTCCATCCATGTCATTAGTCGATTTATCGGTAAAAGAGTTGTGAAATAGGGGCCGCGGAGGATTGTCTGCAAGAGATGAATGTTGGATCTTACTTTTACTTCGTAGAGGGCTAGACGGGTGGATTCTCCATTTAGCGAGCGAGAGATGAAGGGGAAATCTGGGAGGGGCGACTTATCGGGTGTGCGGTATGAGGGGGATGAAGCAGAATTGTAATCGTGATCGTGGATTCCAATTGCGGATTCGAGATTTCGAAGCCGGAAAGTGGTACGATCTAATTGCGTTCGGTGAGTGTCGAGCATTAGCTCGGCGAGGATTAGAGGAAGGAAAAGTGGATGAGTAAGGTATGTGGATTGCAATAGAATATAGTGGATAAAAGACTCGTGGTTTGGATCTTTAGAGTTCTCTAGGAGAAGAGCCGTGGTAACTTTAGTATTCTGGTTATAAGAGAGGCCAAGAGTGATGGATTCAAGACGCCAACGATGGAAGTGAATCGCTAATGCTGATCATGGGTAAGCTTATTATTGTATCAGGTAGTGAGTTCAGGGCTATCAAAGTTGACGTACCCATCCCCAAATTGTTTCCATGAGTATCAAATAGAGTATTATGAGAAAAACGTGGAGGCTCAATTTGGTCCGGCGCCAACATCTGAGCAAACGCTGCTGGAAGTTGAAGACGACTCATAATCACTTGAAGGGTATCATCACTGAAAGTCATCCCAACAGCTTTCTTATCGGAATTCAAAGCTCTATTTGTAAACCTATCACTCTTTGATCAGTTCGGGCGTCAAAATTTTGAAGTCAGGAGCTATGTGATTGAAAAGATCACAAACAGCAGTCTTAGAGCACCCATTCTTGATGTCTCATTATCTGTATGAGCAAAAACATCTATGAAGAAGTCAGGATATGAGTCAATCACATCAATAGACCCACATTACCTTTTTGTTCAAGCCAGCTGGGAATCTGATCTTCTGGTATCCTTCCGCGTATTACTTCTGTGGGACCGTTCTACGCAATCTGTTAGAAAATGCTCAGAATCAGGGAGTTTTACACACATTTTTTGGCCATATCTCCACAAAAGTAGTCCTCCTCAAACCTCTTACAGGAGGACTTGGAACTGACGAAGTTGGCGTACTTTCTCCACATTCTGCTATCGCGGGGAATGCGCTAACGCGTCTGTACTGCTTCCGCGGCGGCATTTCTTAACTCTCTCCTTTCATATTGAAAATTTTTTGAAGGAAAGAGTTCATTACAAGAATCAATCGCTGATAATTACTTAAGGTTGCCGATCGTCTCGTTTAGAGAAGTGGCCCCCATGAAGACTTAGCCGCGTGTAACCACATCGTGCTGATTTCACACGTAACTCGATTTAGCAACAATCCCCCTGAATTCTTCGTCGCATAAGCTCAGGATAAGCCACTGCATGATAATACGACATGCAGAATCAGCCTGGTGGGATTCGTATGTAAGAGGTGATTCGTGGACTACCACGGCAGATGTTTCATCAAATTAATCGTGCAAACTCCTAGCTTTGCCCTAGGTGCCAACGACGCCGTTGGGGTGCAGAAATAATACTAGAGTGACAAATACAATTCTGACATTGATGAATGCTGTGGTTTCTATTTATCTCATTCTCAAAGTCTGATTGATTTTGAATGTGCTTAAAGTTTGAATTGGGGTACAGCCTTCTACAACTACTAACATGACATTAGTAAATAATATTACGTCAAATCACAAGGAAACCTAATACGGCTTGCACCTATTTTCAATTTGGGATCAATACTTGCTCTGGTAGTGTCTATTTTAATCGTAGATCTCAGGACATGCGATATAATGACAACAAGCTAAATTCATCTTTATATGGCACTTCGATAAAGCCTTGTGTTGGTATCAACTTGGTTGATAAGTGTAAAGTACTTTAGTCTATTGTGGTTGTAATCGTTCTTGATCATTTACTATGGAAAGCTATGTACATTTATAGGTATGAGTTAGCGCCCGCGCTAGCTGATACAGCACCCTCTGTATGATCACATGATCAGTATCCCGACACCTTGTGATAGAATATAGATAATTTTCCATTCAACCCATTTGAACCTGTAGAGATCTGTGAAGATTTGATTGACTGCGTAGATCATGCTTCTTGTGTCATCTTGGAATTGATCATTCTCTGCATTCGAATTGCTTCCTAAAACCAAACAAACTAAAAAAAGCAGTCATGGATGAACGGAGATGACTCTCAAAAAGTTTTACTTCACTAGATGTATTTGAAAAATTGCACGGAACATGATACTATTAGCTCTGATACTGTGGCAGCCGAAAGTTTGAAGAAATTAAACGATGATTCTGAATCCACAAGGAAGATTTTTGATCTTTCTACCACTTTTCGATCAGCATGACTTGAAACGGAGAAGAAAACAGATATTTAGGGGAATTCTAACATGATTCTAGTCAATAGCTTCTTCATATCCCTGCGGCCTTTATCTCAGACGAAGGAAATCAAATCACATGCGCATGCAGACAAATAGAGAGAAATAGGCCAGGACTGTTTCACGGAAAGCTACGTGACAAGGCTGCACATGACACCACGCTATATTCGCAATCATAGCTCATCATTTTGATATAAATTCATGATAGAACTACCAGACACATATTTTGAAGATCGACTTTAAGTTATCGTTTCCAAGCCGTCGCACGATTTATCATTGTCATCCATATCTTCGCGCAACATACAATTGTTCTTCCACTTGACTGATTTTCAGCAAGAATCTCTGATTATGCCGGAGAAATGACCTGAAGAGATCTCTTACTTTTGGAAGGACGCCTTTCAGAGAACTGTTTTCCGTGGTATAAATCCCGTCGGCTGCCCAGCTTTCAAAAATGGCCACTTCAAAAATAAAATCTTGGAGGGAGGCGACCCAGTCAAGTCTCTCGAAGAACTTAGAAATTCGGAAAGACTCAGTCATGAGGAAAAAGTAGTCGTTGAAGACTGTATCGCAGTATCCGAACCTTTATTTGATAATCTTACGTACAAAAAACTCAATCCTCTTCGACTAAAGTACGAAGACCTCTGGAACGAGGTCAAAAATCTCAGTGAAATGCTCGGTAACAACGAATATTATCAAAGTAGATGCTCTAATTGCATGCAACGGGATCTAAGTATTGAGTACATCTTCGACGAAAACGGAGTACTGAAGAGGATGGTGACGGATGCTGTTCCAGTGGAGGAATTGAAACCCAGTCTTTGGGATCCAAAATTTCACAATTCTCTTATGGACGCAAGAGATAAACAGTCGCTGCCATTTTTTGATAAATACACTTTGGATGACGAAGAGTATGTTTTTGAACCTGCTGGTAAGTCTAGTCCCCTGTTGATGAATGTTAATGATGAATATTGCCTGATGAATATTGTAGAAGAGAAGAGCTTTGGAGGCCCGGAGGATGACTCTAAAGAAGGAGTTGCAAACTATTCAGATAAATTGGCTGAGCAGAGTGAGAGGGAAGCTCGAGATGGGGCAAAGGGCGAGAATTCTGACGATGTTGATGAGGTGGCTGCAGAGTTGTCGGACAAGTTTTCTCCCCTTGCCCTGATTAGCACGGATGAGAAGACTCGGGAGTAAACTTTATTGCTCTTTGTATATGGGATAGTGATTGTTTTGCCTCTCCGTAGCCGAAAATAATCGAAGGGTTGATGAAGCTTTGGCCTGATAGTGACAAACTTTGTGGTTGACACACTCATGACTTGCAAATTGTTGAGTGTCTCGATTGATTTGATAAATTTTGGAGCTCGTGCGTGTGAAATCACCATCTCGCATTTCATCTTTCTATGCCTACGTTTAGATTAAAGTACTATAATGCGGAATCTCATGACCATTTATATCGGTGTCCTGAAAAGGTGTATAGTTGTAAACTTTAAGAGGGTGGAGTCTGTCAATTGGTCAATACTTTGATGAATTTAGTCATTAATCATCGTCCCTGGCATGCTGTTGGTTTTGTCTTTGCTTTGCCTCAAGCCTGTTTTCAAAACTTAGAAAACTAGGTATAGATAGTCTACTATTCGAGTCCAATCAGTCACTATGAATCTATTATTGCGGGCAGTCTCCTCCAGGGACTTCGTCGTGTTCTTGAAAAGTCCAGTGATAGTCACTCGCTGTAACTATTGTAGGGCTTCTTGGGATTAGTGCACCCTACACATTGTACTATTCTGTTGGATAGAATCTTCGAAAATGGAAGGAGTAACTATTGGATCGTAGAAACCGCCCAAAATTCCGACTTAAAGACACTTCTCCAAATTTCTCAAAGCTCCTGTGAAGGTCTCGAGGAGGTGAATATCCATTCCTAGCAACCGTTGAAATCAACGGTGAATATTTCCCTTTCAGGCATAGCTAAGTTTGAGACTAGAAAGTTTCAACACCGATCATGGTGAAATCCAAGATGTTAGATCTGCACTACTGGATGGAACTTACCACTACCACATACTAGCTTCAACGACCTCGCCTATAAATATGATTGATGACACCTTGAAAATATTTTCAATCTTCTTTTAATACCAACCTCTACCAAGACTGCCTTGCTTACGTACTTTACCATCAACATTGTCAGTCAATTTGGAAAAATCCTCCAACTTCATACATCATCATTCATCATCAGATATCCTCGATACTTATCTAAATTCCATAATTGCATCTCAAATCATAGACCAAGTTCTTCTATCGACCTCATACTTTGGATAAATCCAAACCTGTTACACAATGGCCGAGCATCCTTCTCAAATTCAACTCCAGCCCGAGCAGAAACAAGACTTGGCAAAAAACCCAAAACTTTTCTTAGAAATACGTCGTATGATCTACGGGTTTGCTGCTGAAGAAGCAACAAAAATATTCCATGTCAACGACGCTCAAGATACAAGTATCTTTCTAAGCAATAATGAGGTGGGTGGAATCGTAAGGAACAAAAATACACACAATTGGCCAAATACATTCGAGCTTCCTCATCTTCGACGCTTGGCTACCCTCAAAAAGAAGGATCTCCTGTTCCCCCTTCTTCATGTCGAAACAACGGCCAGGGAGGTGGCATGGAAAGTATACATCAAGGCGATAAGCAATGCAGGGTTTCTAGAGCACCTCTTCAAATTACTTTACATTAGAAGATATCATTTGAGTAAATCGGCTTGTAATTTTGAAGATAGATTAAGCGAAGTACTCGGGGACATGAAGCGGGTGATGGAAAATATACAATCCCGTATGCTGATAAACCCTGGAGTTGGGTACGACTGGACAAACAACGGAGCATTGCATCTATTAACTGATGTCCACGAGACTCTAGAATGCCGCTTGATGAACGTTCCCGGATCTTCGTCTTGGAATCTACAACTTGCGACGGGGGCGAGAAAGTCTAAGAAGATGGATGAGGAACGAGGCCCTTTCAGGTCTCTTATGATACTTCCACAACCTAGTCCGGAGCCTAAGTTATGGGAGCTTAAAAAAGATGCTTTTGAGCCTACGTTCATCCAAGGTATGACGGCATATCTGGACACTTTTGACATAAAGTATATTGTAGGAAAACATTTTTTAGACATGACAGAGATCCTCGAAAGTCGTGATTGAGAAGCTTCACACGCTTTGATTTAATACGGTCTGAATTGTACGATGTGATATGGGATCATGCATTGTTACATATGAATGCTGAACGGAGTGTGGATGGGAATGCGCGTTGGAAGTAACATAAGCGAATCGTATCAAAAAGGGGGGGACTAGAAGTGGGAAACCTCAGGCTTTATACAGGGAGTGGAGTGATTTGTGCTGGAAAGTTTGTGTGTTATTGAAAAAAAGTTGCCCATTTGAGTTAGGTTTGGAATGTGGGATTCTATTCACAAGTGAGAGGTAAGACAAATGTAAAGAAGCTTATCATGTTGACCAGGGGCTTCTAAAGTAGATAATGGAAAGTAATAGTCATGTCATATTAATAGTCCTGAGATAATCTCGTAATCATCATGCTAGTCCCACAACCTGATCCAACAGTGATTTAACCTGATAAAATCCACGTATTCAACATGCCCTTCGTAATTTCATACCGAATGTCGCCTCGAGTGCCCTTCATTAAAACGCCATGTTATGCTATGCCATGCCATTCCCTTAAAACCTATTTGATAGGATATATGCAGTAACTCTTCTGTGACAAAATTCTAAGCTACCGCCCCACCATCCGCCGCGCTTTTGACTTTGTCTCCGCGTTTCCAGAACTTTTGTAGTCCCTTCTTAATCGAACCTGGCATCTGTGGACTTTTTTCTGCCACAGGACTAATCGGCTTTGTCTCGGGTCCATTTAGCCCTAACATGTTCAACATGCTCAACCTCCTTTGCTTTTTCTTCGCCGCTAAACCAGGTTCGGGGATAGATGAGGTAGGGGGCCATTCACCATCCCGTTTCCATCCTTGTACGCAGCTCTGTATAATATCGGACAAATTGATAGGACAACTAGGTGTCAGTGATTGTAGAATGACTTTGTCGTATATGGTGCTGTAAGCTTGAGGGTTGATGCTCGCTCTCATTGCATTATCTGGCGGTAGTAGAGGTTTAGCAATTGGCACCTCAGTATCCCATCCTTCTGAATCTGAGAAATCGTCCACAGGTTTACGGGAATTTCCATTTGAATGGATTGGTAAGTTTTCGATGCCTTCAACTTCTCGTCCAGGTGGAGGGGGGACACGTCGGGCGCAAGTCCATGCATCACGTCTTTCAACATAACATTGTACTCCTGTGTTCCATTCCATTTCCGCGGCAAGCTTCCTTTTGTGTCGGCGTCTTCGTGCAGCTCGTCTTTGTTTGACCAATTGACCTACACCATCAGGGTTGTCAAACCGGAAAGGACTCTCTCTGTCCGGAGAATTAATGTTGATGGGCCCTTTGGGCGAACTAGGATCTTCACTCTCACTTTCGGTAGGATCACTTTCCCACTCGTCTCTTTCTCGCCACTCTTCCTTATACGTTGGGCTATCCGTGTTGGTAATTTGAAGCTCATCTAAAGAAGGCTCCTTGAGTAATGCATCCATTATATTCATAGTTTCGTTTTCGTCAGCGGGCCAGGTCCAAGTCCAGTCCTGCTTCACATTCTTCTCCAAATATTGTCGGACTGCCTCTTTTTGAGTCGCCCTGTCCTTACTCGTCAACTCAGCCTCATAAATCGTCAAGGCATTTGGATGTGCCTTGACGAGAGCCATTTTCCGACGAGCTGCTTTAATTTTGACGACATTCATATCTTCATTCGAGGGGTTCGTGGGGTTTGCAGTAGGATTGCCGCTTGAAGTCTGTGGATCTAAAATAATAGAGTTTATGGATGATTGAAAATTCTGTTCAGTGTTAGGAGATGTTGTAGTTGTGGCAGCGGTCGCAGATGCAGAGGGCTGGGTTTCGGCCGGGGGGTTTATATTCTCGAGTGGTCGTACGGTAGGTATTGGTGGTACGACTATTTGGGAAGCAGGCATGATTAGAATGTACTTTCCAAAAATTATTCACATGATGCAAAGATTAAACATTAGCGGTTGTCATACCTGAAGCAGTATTTTCCGCAATCACTGCCCCTCCTGTTGTTGCCGTATCCATTATCAACTTGGACTCGTTATCAGCACCAGATTCTTCGACTAGACCAAGGCATGATTGCGCATTCTCTGGTGGATCTGGTGCAGATACGGAAACGTTATCCAACATTTGAGTTGTAGATGATTCCAAATCCATCTTAGCTGTAGTGGCTTCTTGTTCTTTAGTATCCGTTGCCGCACTTAGATCAGAAATATCATGGTGAGAGTTGGATCTAAGTTCGTCCGATGTCATTACTGGATGATTTACCACGCCGGCAGATAAATCTTGAGACATATCGCATGATTTGGCCAAAAATCTGAAGATATGACAGAAATATGTTATATACCAGGCCTTTAATTGAGTTATTAATATTGAAGATATAAATGTTGGAGGGTCACACGGAATATTTGATAAGATGGAAGAACTTGCTTTTTATGACTAATCGATACTAGAGGTTAATCCTTGAAATGACTTGCTTGGCTTTCGGTAGTTACCGTTTTTGAAGATCTGAAGAATGTTGCTTATTCTGACGTTTGCTGCATCCAAGACCAATGCACACTGCTCTGTCACGTGTCTGTCTATATTGAGTCCAGCATCGGTCATCTCCTCGTTCTTCTTCAGGATGTATCTAGCGCTATACTCTTCTCCAAGTTAAGTGGACGTTTCTGGATAAACAGGATTGGGGAGAAGCTCCTTGTATTTTGTTTCCGTGGTGGCAGCCAGTAGCTTGATTCTAGATACTTATTAGCATACTCATATATCAATGCATGCATCCCCTCAGCTTAGGGATAGAACAAAGGACCGGTTCAATGATGGGTCGAGTACCATATCAGCGACTCGACTCGACGCCTGTGCTTTATTTGACTTACTGGTAAGTGCCATACTATTAACTCACGTGATTGGAAGTAGTACTAAGTTTCTTTACCAAGCCATGTAGAGCAATGATTGTTGGGACTCAACACAATATTCCATATCGATGTCTGCTCGATAAGTCTGCACATCGGAGTTGCGTGTCGCCGGTTCGGTTTCTGTTTTGCTCCGAGTCTTTGTTTGCCAATGAGAACGTCTAGAACTTGGTGAAAGCGCAGCATTAAACCACACGATCGCCAATTCTGTACCATGGAAGCAACGATATCGTATGTAATAATTTGGCAGGTATATTTCCTTGTTCTAGAAGACTAGCTTTTGTTTCAGCATATTCCAGCCTCTGTCCTACAAATGCTGAAGGCGATGTATGGTTCACTACCAAGAATTTATGTCAACTAAAATCAAGCTTTCCAAAACTAGTGAGCTAAAAATGGATGAGATCACCGCGCTCAAGTTTTGCTATTGATGACTTTTCAAATCTAGACATCCGTATTTCCACAACCATTTTTCTTCACTATTAGATTGCCTCTAGTCCACTTTTTCCCAAATGTTTTTCAGGAATCTCTCAGCAAGAAATATGAACTTTGGACTTCTTGATATTCGTCTTTGTTTTTGGTTGAAAGATTTCTGTTACTTTCGCAGAAAATGATCACGTCTATATACCGTGTATAAGCTTCGACACCAATGACTAACTCATTGACGTGTAGACCTCACCTTCTACCTTGATCGCTTCAAAGCCAACGATATCCATCGTTCACTCCCTGAACAAAAATCTTTCCAGTTTCTACAACATGCGTTTTGTCGTTCCAGGGGCTCGCTTTCTTACGGTATCTCTTTTATCCAATCACAGTGCTATAGAATTGCGGGTATCTCGACACCTTATACCTTGAGTGATTCTTCTGTATAACTGGTTTCGAAGGCAAATTCGTTCTGAACAAAGGCCGGGAATGTTCCCAGGACCACTAACAACGATGATTTTCCACAAACCCATGAGGTTTGCCTTTCACCGCAGCTGACATCCTCGTAAACAATGTTCTTGCTAGTCTCGTATCGGAAATTACTGCGGTTGACAACCGGGTATTTGAGCCATTGAGCCCGAGCATCATCAGTCTCGCTTATCAACAACTGTGAGCCCTTGAAGTTGGCCTTCCTGGTGCGGCGTCTGATTCTACGGAAGCTGCGTAGATGTCAAAGCATATTGGTCGCCTTTGAATAGATAAGAAACCAGAAGCTTGGCTGATTTGATAAGTCGCGGCGGGATAGTAATCGGATAATAATTGACAGCTCTACTTGACAAAATCAACGGCGTACATGCTCACATGAGATACTTCCTTCAGTATCTCATCGCCCGAGACTCTACGTTCAGCCATGGATCGATTAACTATTTATCTGCCTTTTACCATAATAGTATACATTTCAGATGATTCAAAGGATTGAATGAGTTTTGTTCCCAAGTGGCCTCATGCCGTAGACATTAAAGTTCTTCGTATATGCAAGATTAGCTTTCTTACTAGACGCCCGCATACACATCTATAATATTTTGAAAGTCAAAATTTATCAACATTACCCGGTCTACCATGTTATACACCAGTTTCAAGAGGATTCCTGCCTTTGCGCATGTTATCTACGTCCCATCCAACCGTAATACTCGCCGGAGCCTAGAATATGCATATGCGCATGTAACAGCCTCAAACCATCCACTCTATTGCTGACACACAGGAAACAAAACTCCAGGCTCTATAAAGACCTATTTCAGTGTTAGAACCTGTATATAATACTTTTCCCCATTCTCATAAACAGTCATCAATACAACAATAACCAATATTTGAGATTTCACCATTTATACTACCTTTGAAAAAAAAAATACAATGCAATTCGACAGAATACAAACTATTGAGAAGTATACTATTGCTTCGCACGCAGGAAGAGGGAGTGGGAGGAAATGCGTTTACTATTCCTTGTCTTGGGGCTGGGGATTACCATAGACTACTACATTAACGTCTGTTATATCGCTGGAAGAAAAAAGCTGAGTTTCCAACATATTTTGTGCGACGAGTATTCTGATTTGACCAATGAATAGGCTACTAGAGACACAATGTCTAGTTATCCCAATCTTGTATTGGCGAAAGGTGCGATAGTAGTGCGTGTTCAGGTCCTGTTTCTCATAGTCGTGTGCTAAGGATTGCGAGCCATCTTTTCCGTCCGATATGACTGTCTAATCTAACGAGACTCGGATACATAGGAGACTTATGCTTACCAACTCTCTATCCGCTCATAGATTCAATATGAAAGCAAATGCATGGCCAGTTTAAGAAGCCATGGAATGCTAGCTTCTAAGATATAAAGATATAACGGGAAGTGGAGTAATGGAAACGCTTGCTAGCACTACACCAGCATTTAAGCTCTGGATAATATGTGGAAATAATACGAGAGCTAAGTCTGTGAGATGCAAACGGAATTTGTTGCACATCTCATTTGGGTCGCCCTCGGTCAAGCCATGTTCTCGGGTAGAGTGAATCAGAAGAGATTATGCAAGTAAAAATTATCTTAGGTGGACATTATGCTGGGAACTGATTGCCATTGGGTATCAACATGGAGTGTCGGAAGAATTTCTCCACTCCGGCCTCGAATGCGACCACCTTGGATGAGAGGCCTCAACAGATTATTGAGAGCCGTTGCACCTATCAAAAAAGATGAGGAGAAGGAAACCCGCGATTGTTGCATATCTCAGATGGCCTTGACCCTCGCCTTGCACTGACAAGGTATTTCATGAGCGGACACACTTGGAAATTGTAAGAGTGTGGAAGCGAATGTAAATGAAGATACAAACATACAAGACGATAAGCGTGGTAGTCTAAAGGTCGCGAGAACGATCCTCTGACCGTCTTACTATCATTTCCCCTTTTACCTCCCGAGCACAATCTTGATCTACCGCTCGTTGAACCTCAGCTTACTCACTCTAGGTAATATCCGTCGAAAGGAAATGTTGCATGTCTTTAAAGGCCGCCGACCTCATTTTCGGAAAGAAATGTAAGACATGACACCTATAGCTCCACTTGGCAAGGATATCGCACTATAGAAAAAGAGGCCGCTTTGGAGGTCGCATCAATTTAAGATTCTTGATGATTGGGTGTTATTGAGATACTATCGATTATGGTCGTGATTGGGGTCGTGATGATGTGGCAATATTGAGAGCGCTCGTGGAAAAAAAGGGGGGGGGGAAGCTCGAAAGTATTAGAGCGATCTGAGGTAGTTGGGAAGAACAACGTGTGGTAGTTTTTATGTAGCAAGTGTGGCTTGATTGTAGTGGCTGATAAGTTCCAAAAAGGTTTCACGGGTGAAGAATAGTGGATACCTGCCACTTTTCGGGAGGCTGCAGAAGAGCGTTTACGTATACTCAGTACAATGTTCCCCGTAGAACGCCGAAGAGCCACACTGATCTCTTAAGGCGAGGCGCAAACAGAAAAGGAGACTTGGCATCGAAAAACCTCGTCCAATGGTACCCAAATTTGTGTTGACCATGTCGGCGACCACTCCTTCACCCCGGAGAAACTTCCGGAAAAGGTACAAGTCCGCTGTCGGTGATCAGTCGAAATTTACGATTTTCCGAGATGTCTTCACGGATCCTTCATCTTGAAGAAGTTAAACGTTGATGGCTTGAAGGTAAGAATGGGATTTGTTGCACGTCTGAAAAGGTCGGCGACCTGGTTATTCCTTGCACAGGATTGATGTCGGCGACAAGGGTAATCTAGATAGGATATTTACGGGATTGTGTGAGATGTACCGAGATCAGGTGCTAAGTGGATGTGAGCTAGATGATACCGCCAGACCGTCTAGACAAAGTTTTGTTGCAGATCTGTAAAGGTCGGCGACCTGAAATTTTTTTCTCACTTCAGAATTACCATCACATAGCCTATGATAAAGGTCGCCGGGTATCCACTTGGTAGAATGAAAGTTCAATCTACAACTCCACTCAATCACCACCGTCAACCTCACGAGTCATGATACTTCTGGCTGTGGAGAAGAGAATACCGGAAATTGAATGAATGGCAAGTTCTGTTGCCTTTCTTAGTCGGCGATTCGATTATTCTACCGGCTGTGCCAGGTTAGCGATGCACTTTGGCACAATGTTCAATTACAGGACCCTCTGATACAAGGGCGGGTTTGGTCGAGACCGAAGCGGTATCGTATGCCAGAGCTAGGGGTAAATATTATCCACCCGCTTTTCAATAACATCTGTTTTTGTTGCATCTCTCAATCGGCGACCTGAAAGAAAGGGGAAGACATCTCCAGTTGAATGGGTTCTGTTTACGAGCTACGAGGGTGCAATATCTTACTCTTTGACCTTCGAGAATGGGCCATCATTGAAGCACTCAATCACTGAGACAATACCACAATTATACTTCCACGAAAAAGGAAGCAACCCTGAAATAAGAGGATGTAATTTGTTGCACATCTCAAATGGTCGGCGACCTCCTCGAATTGACATACTCGCCCGAGAGGTCCACTTGGAGGGTTCAACTTAAAGTGATCAGGTCTTAATTGTGGTTGTTATGGAAACCTTACGCATACTGAAAGCTACAAGCAAGTCATCCTGGCCCATCTTTAGATTTTCGAAACCTTTTTGCATATCCCAGATGGTCTTCGGCCACATCTTTATTTCATGGGACGATATGCTAGGCATAAAATCTTCATTTTGATTTGGTTAATGGGGCTATGCGTCTACGAGTGAGGTCTCCGTGGAGACGCGATAATAGGTCAAAGGGTTTCGAGAATGCGACGCTGAAGATCTGCCCATGCTCTCGGGAATTTGTTGCACATCTGAAAAAGATCCGCAGCCTTTTCTACTCTCATTTGTAGGCTCCTATTGGCCATCAGTTTCCTTTTTATCATCAAAGTTTGATACTTAATAGGATTTATAAGTGGATACAATGGGTCTCTCCCGAGGTTCCAATTCATCTCGATGACGAAATGTCAGAATTGTGCTCCGGCATTTTGCAGATCTCTCGCGCACGGCGGCTACCTATTAGAAGTATCGAGGTGAGTTTGTGTCATATCTCAAGGCTCATGTCACAAGCATTTTTTCTCGACTTTTTTGATGAACACAGAAATTAACGACATGACCAAGGCAATAATCAGCCCAGAGTACTTTGATATTACAAATCATCAATTTCAGGATTCTCTGCACGTGATTGCTCGGAGGAGAGACTTCCTACTCGATCAAAGAACAGTTTACGCTCTTCCCATCGCACGGATAATGAACACAATTGAAATTTCGATTATTTGTGGGATTCAGAATTGAGCTGTTTATCTACGTTATGTTCAGTTCATGGATCATCTCGGTGAGAATCACTGCGCTGTCGAAAAGTAGATATTGAGTTATTTGAGGTAGGAACGCGTTCTTTGCTTGTTAGAGGTATCTTTTATCTACTTGTGTTTTGTTAAACTGCTATTTAATTTTATGCTTGGTGCACACCTCACACGCACATCGTAAGCTCTTTCTTGATTTCATCCTGACACCTAAAACAGAAGTCACTACACCCTTCACTCTACTAATACTTGCTTAGACTAAAGTCTTTGGTTATGTTCCTTAATTTTGAATTGTTCTAATTGCCTGTTTGATTTTCCATGAATATTCTTCGTAATACAGCAAGGCTGTTTCTCATCCACTGCATGATTTCGATTACGTTAGGTCAACTGGTGTATTGCTTCATAACGATTTTAATTCTCTTAGAGAGAAGACTGAATTCTACATAGCATACTAGAGTAAACTTTAGAGTTTCCTAAAATTTACTGTATTCTACGCATTTGAATTATGTTCACTTGATGGATCAACAATGAGGGGCAATTGGTGTACACTACAGTCAAAGAATAGAGGGGAAATTGGTGTCGCAAATGGCAATCTCGCGAGGAAGCCCCTGATTAAACCATACTTGTTATCCGTTTCGAATCTCTGTGTATGTTTAGGTAATACCGAGGCTCAGTGGGAACAGTAGAGGAGACGCAACGAAAATTTCATTGCTACACATCTCAAAGCCTCTATCCCTGACTCAATATCGATTATCAACTGATCGCCATTCCGTCTCCGCTTGCCACACTTTTTCCATAATTCAGGCTTTTCTGTTCGTTCTCACCCCATTGCGGCCAGCTTCACATTTTTGTCCTCGATCTCTTATTTTGCATGTCTCAAAAGGCCACCGGCCATATTTCAACATGCACCTTCGTATTGTGCCCACAATATTCAATACTGTATGCCCATTGCCACAAGTCTCGTTCAGGTAGCCTTAATCTCTGGTGGCCAAGGCGGCCACTTCCATTGGGTGGCCAAATATTTGGTCAATCAGAGCAGATAAAATAATTCCATCGCAGTACCACCGAGACTTCGAAGATCACCAAAATTTATTTCCTCGCGTTTTCAGGCCTTGATAATTGTAGATGTATAAGTATGCTTAGTTTAGAATAGTTCGAGCTAGTAGCTACACGTCTGATCTGATCCGCTAGTTTTGGTGAGCTGAGAGCCAGTAAAAGGAAATTGTGACCGTTCAGGTGACCGAAACATTTGGGTACCAAATTTGTTTTGCTTAGAGCCACAATTGAGGTCGCAATTGAGGCCGGGCTGTTTTTTTCACTATGGCTGACCCCGAAATTGCTCAGAATATAGAAATTTGGAATTGAAAAGGTCAGCGGCCTTTTGAGATGTGCAAGATTCGAAAAAGCTACCTATTAAGTATCAAGGCACGTATAATGAAGATAGCTCAAAGCTATGGATTATAAACCATCCAGGATCTACTCGAGTATAAGTGGAGTGTTGAATCATGGTGATCTCGTCCAGATTTGCAATGCTCGATCTTTTAATAATTGCTGGAGCATTTGGAAAGTATTTCGTTACTGTGCAGGTTCAAGCCCAATCGACATTGTCATCTAAAAGCTCATTTCAAATTCCCATAATTTTTTGATATCGATCAGGTGTATTCTTTTTGGCTATCTCCTTTCGCGTTAACAATAGTAGCGGTCTCAAATGTAAGGGACTCTGCAATGAATAGTTTACATCACTCAAAAACCAAAGCACATTTTCAAAACGTTTTGTTTTGAAATGTTGATTGATATCCAGTGATCAACTCGATCGAATAGAATCGTAGTATATAAACGATCAAAATTTGGCAATCATATCATATTCAATTCATCAGACGTCTGATGCGCTGATGGCTTCATCAACGACTCAAGTGATCAATAGAAAAATGCAATGTTGCATATCTCAAAAGGCCACCGACCTTCACTAGTCTGTCACATCTCTAGTGCACTCCACTTGTGATGTTAGCAATCTACACCGATATAAGATGGCATGTATCCTTGTGGCCGGATAATGACCACGCTACGACATGCAACAAATATTTCATTTCCTAAGCTACCCAGACTAGATCAAGTGTCGTATGGAATTGTTGCATATCTTAAAAGGTCACCGACCGCCTCTCATTTCACTTATTCGTACAAATACTGTGCTCGTGAATAAAACCAATATACCTAAATTGCAATTGCCAAGAAGGCCGTTGAGATAACCTTTTTTGGTGGCTGTGGCGGTAACTCTCACTCAGTTAACTGGGTATCAAATCCTACATCAAAAGATACTAAAAATATTTAACTCCATCAATCACTACCAGGAAACAAAACGGCTTTCAGTGGGATAACATCTGTCATCGCGCTTGGTAGGCACAAAAAGTGTGACGAGCTAGCTCGGATATGAGCGCGATGTAAGCGCCGCGAATGGGATCTGCGAATTTTCGGTTCATCGTGAACCCGTAGTTCTCAATTATGTGATTACACGGCCCGTTCGGAGACCGTAAGTGAGGTTGAAGCTGAAGCCTTAAATGCGACCAGTTCCATTTTAAAAGAAAAATTTTACTTCCCATGTGTCTTTTCTTTGGGCGGTGATGAGCGGTGATGTTGATGGATTTGTAGCAGGGAGTCATGCATTAGGAATGAGAAGGTCGCCGGCCTTTTCAGATGTGCAACATTGAGTCGTTTTGAAAGATCAGTCTTTTAGTGTCTGCTAATTTATTCAGAAACAGGATTTCTGAAGAAAATTGATCACGAGTAAAACCCCGTGTGCGGACAATTGATCATTCTCATGCTCTCAAATCTTGTTCAAATCCCCAAAGAACATTATTAATCTTTCTAAATTTGTTTCACCGACACATATAAATTGATCTCTACTTTTCAAGGTACATCTCAGCTAACAACTTATAAGTTCACAAGCTTAGAGCTACAGACTTTTCGCACGAAAATCCGTGCAATTAGTATAAGCCTTCTAACCGTTAACAAGACCTACCGGCCGACTATGCGACCATTGCCATTTTCACATCACTTGACACTATAGATCCCACCTTTCGATAAGTAGATCATCGCACAATTCGACTGCTGTTTATTGAATGGGGCTTTAATCCCTTGAAGAGGTCGCCGGCCTTTTGAGACGTGCAACATTTGGGCATTTGTAGTTAGATTTATGGGGGTGTTTTGTCAAATACGGTACGATAAAGTGGGTGACAGTTGCTACTGTTACTGGAGCTTCTACGCATGATAGTGCATATGTGTGAATGTCTCTCACTTAGAATTTGTTGCCAATACCAAGAAAATCACACTAATGTGTAAGTTACCTCTTCACTTTCCCTCTGATGGCATATTGCAACTTACACCCTATCATTGTCATAAAAATTGTAGATATCACCCGTTGTCATCCTACTCTTCCACAGCAATCTTTAAAGAGCTTTCCGATTATGATTGTGAGATTTAATCATTACTGTTTCTCCCAATTTTTACTGCTTCGTCCACATGCATGTCATTAGTTCAACATTCAATTTTATCTCTCATTTCGTCCAAGTCATTCATTCATTTCCCCATAGCCCGAACTTCAGTCTATATTCAATTTCCGTATTTCTCCCATTCACAAGATGACTTGAACAAAGCAACATCGGTTCCCCCGGCCTTTATGTGTTCTCATCCCCTTCACGTATGACCATTCCATTGTTCGAATCTCAAGCAACTCTGTTCACGGGCTCGGAATCTTTCCCTAAAGATCGAATCGTACTCTATATCCTATGTTCCTCGTTGATTCCTTTGTTCTTCTCTCGTCTTTATCCCGTACGCCGCGGCATTCATTCCTTTCTACCTCACTAATTCCTTTCTTCTTATCCCTCGGCACATGGGACCCTGTCACCTAATTCCGCGACTAGCTCTCTGCAGCTCTTTCACCACTCTATCTATGCTCTCGTCATCACTTTCCTTGACTTGGTTCTTTTAAATTCTTCCGTAAAGCAGCAAGGATCTAAAATTTCTTTGTTCTCTTATTCCCGAACGTTCCTGGTCATTGTTTTTAAGGTGGTAAAGCAGCAAGTTCGTGCTAGTTCTTTGTATGTTTTTTACGTTCATGCCAGCCGAAGTTGTCAGGCGGGGTCGTCAGACGGAGAATCCGGAGTCGGGGCTTGGAAAATTATGGGCGCGTGTGTGATTTATCTAGAAGTTTGGTATCAGGGGAAGGAGATGGTTCTTTGTTGGAGATAAGTTGGAGATAAAAACTAGAAGGGCTTGCATAGATGCGGCTGTAAGAGAGATCTCTTTGAGCAATAGTCGGAGTTCAGAGTGATGAGCTTGAGGGAGACGGAAGTTTGATACGATGGTGGGAAGATTGTGGTCAGATGAGGTGGTTCAGAACATTTAGGTGAGTAGAAAGGGTTTCTTTATTGATAAAGGTGACTGGCCATTAAGGATGGAGTATATCTCGGAGTCCGGCTCGGCGGTATAGAGTGGGACCATAGGTGATGTAATACTCAATAAATGATCAGTGTATCAGATGAAATCTTTAAGGTGTGTTAGGCTAGATGAAAGTAATCTCAATAGAGACATGCCCAAGTTGGTAGATCTGAAGGTATTCACAACCAGTAAAGAGGAGACATATGTCTAAAGACCAAGGAGTCGAAAGCAAGAGGAATCAATCCCTAGATATACTTTCTCCATTTGCTTAAGTTTGTTTAGTTCTAGGAACATACCGATCACTCTATTTTCTTCTCCTATTAATCCACATGCATTTCTCGATCCGTGAAGACGTTATCATAGGTTAGTACCTCCAGTATGGTAGTCACAATTTCTTTATTCGATTTCCACTCTTCAGTAGCAGATCAATATACATATCAATCACACAGAAGGCTTAAGAAAATATTGAAAATAGATGATGGAATTTGTAAAATCTATGGAATTCCGCAGATGCTAAGAACTGGCTTTACTGGTTATTTGATTGTTAAATTAATAATGAGACGAATTTACTTTTGTTATCACATGGACAAAGATAGAATATCTAATAATCCGCGTTTTAAAGTTGTTAGAGCTGCTCAGATGCAAAGCTGTCTATTTTCCATATCTATACTACCTACCTACTCTCAGATGCCTCTCAAGCAAACTCCAAAAATAAAATAAAAAATGAACAATACCCAGTGAAACCCACACTAACACCTGCAAGCAACTTGCATCCAGGTGAACAAATGGGTTTGTTTCTCACAATCTCTAAGTGTTTGTTTGTATAGCCTTTGATTGTACAATCTCAAACACAATTCCAGTTGAAATTCGAATATATAAATCCTGGGTTTCCCTTTTTTACTGAGAATCTTAGTACATATTCTCACATCATTCTATCAATCAGCATTACATTGTTACATTGCTGTAATAAATCCACGAATATGAATACTCCAAGTACCCCACAATCACGCTCTGGTATGTAATTTCCTCAGGATTCCCATTCCAAATCTCCATCTGCATCACCATCTTCATCCACGAAATACTAACAAACATCACATCACCACAGCCGCAACCCCAGCCGTATCCACATCTGAAGACCTCAAACCCATCACACCATCACAAATTCCTCTCCCCTCAACCCCAATCTCGAGCTCAAAACCAGCCACCGATCTCCCACTCCCAAATTCAAATTCAACATCTTCTATCGAAAAACTTAAACTCGCTGCTCTGATTCCTCTCCCGGAGACACCGACGCCTGTTGCGACTTCTTCTGATGTTCCTTCGCTAGGTATGGATATCTCTCTTTCCTTTTCCTTTTCCGTTCCTTTCCTTCTCTTTCTCATGCATGAAGTCCCAGCACCCACCCACCTGATTTTTCTCTAACCTCCAATCTCCAACCCCATCTCAACCACAACCCCAAAACTAAAACTAACACCACCCCCAGTCCCAGTCCCAGTCTCCAACAACTCTACCCCCCACCCACACCCACACTTCCCACCCAAACCCAACAGACAATCAATCCTCGCCTCTCCAACCCCCACACCAGACATTTCCCCTCTAAAACTCTCCTCTACCTCCTCTTCTTCTTTTTCTCAATGTCTATCTCGTCATGCGGATTATCGGCACCGTCTTAATCCCTCTGCTGGATCTGGCGATTTGGGGGAGGGATCTTTGTTGAAGGAAACGAAGGATGAGTAGATGGAGATGGATGGATGGATGGATGGATGGATGGATGGATGGATGGATGGATGGATGGATGGATGGATGGATGGATGTATTTTACTCTTAGGTTCAGATTCAGGCCCAGGTCCAGGTTCAGGCTCAGCAGGAAGGAAATTAGATTTTGGGAAGGAAAGGGGAAGGGGGGTAAGAATCAAGAAGAATTTATTAGTTAGCTAGCTGGTTGGCAGGCAGACAGGCAGGCAGTACATCAATTTCACCTTCCTCCTCCATCTTCTTAGTAACCAATGCGATGTCATGCGATGCAATCCAATCACAAAATCCAATCCGAATTCCCCCATCGCATCAAATTTCCAAATCAAATCAAATCAAAACTGGAAAATCCAATCCAATCCAATCCAATCCAACAAATCTACCACAACACACAACCCAACAAAATGATCTCTCAACTGCACCTTAAATACTAAATCCTAATACACACACACAATACACACATGTGTGAAATAACCCATCGACTCACCCACTCACTCACTCACCTATCTACTACCTATTCGCAATCCTCAAACTATCTATTGATATCTACATAAAAATATCTCTTCCTCTCCTCATCAAACCGCACACAAACCGCAAATCATAATTTCCTATCTGTAATAAAAAACTCATCCCAAAACATCTCAACCACACAATAAAAGTTCTAATATACAAATCCATACATATCCTTCCTCCTACCCTCCTACCCTCCTACTCTCCCTTCTCCCCTCTCCTCACTCCTCACTCCTCACTCCTCACTCCTCACTCCTCACTCCTCACTCCTCACTCCTCACTCCTCACTCCTCATTTCCTACTTCCTACTTCCTACTTCCTACTTCCTACTTCCTACTTCCTACTTCCTACTTCCTACTTCCTACTTCCCACTTCCCACTTCCCACTTCCCACTTCCTACTTCCTACTTCCTACTTCCCACCATATACCTATACCTATGCCATACTATCAAGATTCAATTCACATTCACACATAATAAATCAAAATCAAAATCAAAATCAAAATCAAAATCAAAATCTACTCTTTTCTATCATTTTCGATTTTCGAATTTCGAATTTCGATTTTATACTTATATTTATAATTATATACTTGTATACAAATTCTCATACTCTCATACTCTCATACTCTCACACTCTCACACTCTCACACTCTCCACCACCGTTCTCCTCTCCTCTTTTCTCCTCTCCCAAAACCCAACAAAACCCAACAAAACTCACCCCCAGACTAACCATCCATATACATATACAAATACAAATACAAATACCTCCTTCGCCTCACCCCATATATCATACTATCCTCCATCATCATATCCTCCATCATCATATCCTCCATCATGCTATACATATATATTAGATTCTCACACTATATCACTTCACTACTAACCGAGCAAAAGAAAGGAGAGAGAGTAGCATGGAGCGAATTTAATCTCCCATGTTTTGTAGGGTAGGGTAGGGTAGGGTAGGTTAATCGATTATTATTCTATACATCATCTAGTCATCTAGTCCATCCATTGATTTATCTATCAACATGTTAATACTACACAATCAAATCAATCAAATCACAAGACAAAATAATAAGTTGGAGTTGTGATATCATCAATTCTCTCTCCATCACTCTCATCCTAAAATTAATCTCTCCTTCCTTCCTTCAAAAATATACAGACATTCTCCTTCACTTTCAATTCATCACCATCCATCCATAAATCCCACCTGCAAACAATGCAATGCAATGCATAAATACACATAACAAGCAGATATCCTTCCAAGATGCCATCCATTCCGAATCATCATTATAAACGCCCAAATCCATTTATGCATGCATGCTGATATCACCCTCCCATAATCATCTCCATCGCAAGAAAAGTAAGTGAAATCCCAAGTCTACGCCTATCCATCCCTTCGTTAACATCCCAACCGATCCATCCCATGCCATTTTAATTCATCATTCCTTATCGTGACAGACATTGATCTAAAAGAAAAAAAGAAAAAGAAATAATAAAAATGGGAAAAGTTCTTAATCCCATCCCAATACAAGAAAACTCCAAAAGGTATATGCCACATTCCATGTTTTTGTCTCTTCTTAGTTTTCGTATCTCGCCCCAAATTGTGTAAAAATATTGTTCAAGAATTGAAAGATGTCAAGGTGCAGCCCTTTCAGCGGCATCGTTTTGTGTCGAGTAGAAAGAAGGCATCGATGGTACCGGCGGTGTCTCATCATTAAGTCTTTTAGTAGACGAAATGTTCAATACACGATACAACAGACTCTTCCTCTTTCCATCAGCGCGTTTGCAAGAAAGTTGTTGAACCCCCCCGGAACATTCGGTACGAGGACCCATTGTTCTTCCACCACTTAGAAGACGTCTCATGGCAGCTCCAAGTTCACTTCGGTGATCCCATGTCGGGGAGCCTTCGCTACTCTTACGTTTGAGTTCTTCTTCCCAACCATATATATCTGTACTGGTACTGCTTGTATAAGAATTGGTGCTGGCAGTTGAACAGGAATAGATACTACTAGCAGAAGAACACGCGACGCTTGTATCGGCTACTAAGGATTCATCAGGAGACCGATCGTCCATAATTGTACTAGTCGACGAAGTAGTCGTTGCTAGGCTTGTCCTCGACGCGTGTGCTGAAATCCAAGTACCATTATCTCCCTCGAAATCGAAATCTGCATGAACTTCTGCATCGGTAGTTGCCGTTTCTGAGGACTTCCTTGGTTCCTCTAGTTCGATCACCTTCGCTGGAATATAGAATGGTGAGCATGCAACTTGCATCGATTTCGCTTTGGCCATCTCCTTCTCATTTATAGCTGACCCCAGTTTTGCGGCCACGTCATTCCCTCCAATACCTCTACTCATACTCCTCCCCTCTTCTATGTTTGCCCAAGAGTTGGACCGAGAATACCCAAATGAAAAATCCTTCTCGTTGCCAACATGCATTGATGCCATGTTCATAACGAGTGAAGGCCGACGTCCGGAAAAATCAACTGGTGAACCAGGGTGCGCGACCATACGTGGCGATGCTCCTTGAGTTGACTTCAGTGTTATATCGACAGGAGGCTGTGATGCCTTTCTTGTCGAGGTGGAGTTGTTCATGGGATTTTCGATTGGTCGATTCATCGAGCAAGGAATATCAGAAAAAGCATCAGAAAGTGACGACGCGGCCTGTTCCCGTCATGGTTGACTACCAGTTGGATCATCACTCACGCTGTGGCGTCGTGAACTACTAGTCGACCCATGAGCAGATCGGCTCTTCTTGAAACCGAGTTTCGCACCCATCTTCTTCCAGCTAACACTTCCTTCGCGAGAATGACGTGGGCTGGTTCCGGGTGAATCACTTACGAAACCAGTATCTGAAGTTGGTGGGGTTGTTGGAGGAGTTATTGGTTCCATGGGAGATGGTGAATCAGTATCATCTGTAAGACTTTCAGATTCGACTGAGGACGTTCCTGAAGAGCCAGACATGAATGTTGACAAGCGAGCAGAAGTTACGCGACCTAATGCAGCAGTAAGATGTGGATGCTGAGATGATCGTTGGGCTGGAAGGCTGTGAGAATGAGACATCTTGTCTCCACTCAGAGGCGGACTCCCTTTCCTCGCGCGTGATCGGGTATGAGACAATGATCGCTCATCTAGTGATTCAGCTATACCAGCAGCGTCAACAAATGACTCATTCGAGGCCCACGGGCTGTGTTCAGAGGCACGTGACGGAGGAGCGATTGAGTTCAGGAATGGAACCAATACAGATTCATCCATCAGCTCGTATATGATCTTAACGGCTTGATCCAGTTCTCTTGGGTCCGGCGCCTCGTATATGTTCGGTAAATGGATTAATCGATCCCTAACATTGGAAGGTAAATTCACTTCTCGTGGTCCATTTGGCGCGATATACGCATCCAACAACTTTCGCCATAACATTCGTACATATTCGGAATCTTGATCGGTTGGGGATAGTGGTGAGTATGGGTCTCTGCCGTATGTCGCCTGATAATGTTTCTTATATCTGGTTGCATCCATTGTAAATTCTAAAGTTTCCAAACAATGGTTCTGTGACAAGTATGCCATGAAGGCGCTCAAAGTCCATGGTGGTGGTGCAGCATCCGACAATACCTCTTGTAACGTTGGTCGCCTTGGACAATAAGGGCCAGGTGGAATCGAAACGTTGAGAGATTTCGTCCTCGACGGTAAATATTCTCCTGACGACATGAAGCCCTCGTCGTCCGCGTCGCAGTCTGAAATAACGGATGAACAACGTGGTGATGATTCTCTCGAGTACGTTTCAACGTATAGTGGGGGAGGTTTCCTTGTTTTCGATTTTCGCATCGCGCTTCGAAGGTATCTCATGGATACTGTTTGTATTGTGTGTACACTTTATTGCTTCCTCCAATGTGAATTTAATTTCCCACTTGTTCTATCTCGTAGAATTTATCGGGTGTGAAGAGAAAAGCAAGTGCTATTGTGTGCCACTCATTTGTCAGACACAAATTAGTCCAAGGCAGGTCGTCAAAATAGGTGTTTGCTGCAAGGTACAGTAACTCGATTCGATGAAGCCTGCGTGGAAGGCAAGCCAGTCGTAATCTGGTGGGATGCAGGCTGCCGCAGAGTACCGAATTTTGATAGGGGGACTCTTCCAGTAATTCGACCACACAAAGAGGTGTTGAATGACAAAACCGGATAAGCACAGAAGGTCGTGGCGGTTGATATTCTTCTGGAAACGAATCTTCAAAGTTCGAAAAACGTTGTGTATCCACGTCAGAAACAAGGTGGCAGTGGTGAGAGGCTGAATGGAACTAAGCCTTCTTTTTTTTTCTCTTCAAGTTCCTCGTAATGCGACGTTCTAAAGTAATACAAAGGTGACCTTCCCAAATCAAAGCAGGCTGAGATGTGACTGCTTAGAAATAAGTTTATTTACGCCGTTTGTTGAATAGAGAATGGATGAAGTCTCAGCAAAGTAAGAACGTCAAAGATTAAAGTGAAGTATTAGATCGGAATGGGAGAACAGCAAAGTGGATTGATTGAAGGAGTGGTCTTATTTTTCGAAACAATGTAGTCAATCTGGATTTTCAGAGTAATCTCCTCGGTGAAGTTGGGACCAGAGTACGTGGGCTTTGAATCAGATAGTAGCTTAAATGAGGGCTTTGACAAGACGTCAAGTTTGGGAATGCGCCAGATGGTGGATATGGAACGGAAAAGCTCCTTGTGTTTGAGGAATCGACGAGATTGAGGGATATAAAATCCGATGTCCAAGTTGTTATTGGTGGTTGGAAAAAAGAGAGACTTAAGGTGCAAAAGATTGGAAATGGAATTGTGGTGTTTTTGATGTGTGGTGTATATTGAAAGTCTGACGATGATGAATTGGTAATGATGATTATGCTGCTGCTGATGATGATTCTCGTGTGGATGTCGAGGTGTGAGTGTGAGTGGTGGGTGGTGGGTGGTGAGAGGTGTGTCTAGTATGTATGTCTGTCGGTGTGTATGGATGGATGTCGGGTAATGTAGTGGTATCTATGGAAATGATTGAATAATCGAATTTGACGCTACGGAGTATGTCTGGTATTTTCTCCGACCTTTTCAATCATCAACGGTGGAATCGACCTAACATTTGAACCAATGCCCTTGGACAATGACAATTATAATAAAAAAGAGCAAGAGTAACGGCGCAACATAAATAAACAAGGACGGGATGGGTGTGAATATGAACGACGTCTACTGTACAAAAGAGGAACGAGTAAAAAGTAAAAATGGCGGCGGTAGAAGATTCATAGAACGCAAAGTGAGAATTATGGATCTGTGGCACTAAAGAACTAGAGAATTAGCATCATCAGCAGAAGAGTTTCCCTTCCCTTCTCTTCCCTGAATGCTGCTTGAGAGAAAGATTCAAACCACAGTCACACACCCATGATCCTTGGAGGCTTCCCGAAAAGGATAGGTCTAGTGTGGATGGTGGAGTAAAAGAGGAGTGAAGTGAAATGAGTGGAGCAGGCGCAGATGGATGATTGTGTGTGGATATGTGTTAGATAGGATCGGGATTTCGGTAGACCAAAGTGATGCTAATGCTAGGTGTGAAGTTTGACCAATTTTTGGGGAGAGGTGAAGTTTGAATACGAGGTTGGCGAGGTTGCGTCTAGCCAAGGAGGAAGATGTATGTAAATTGTGAAAAGATATAGATATGCGTGTATGGATGGTATGGAGCGTAGGGGAACTCTTTCGGTTTTCAAATGACAGAAGTGCGGAAAAGTGCATACAGCTGCGATATGGATAGTCTGGTATGGTATGGTATGGTATGGTATGGTATCGTCTGGTCTGGTCTGGTCTGGTCTGCCACAGCCTTGTCTTGCACTGAAAAGAAAAGAGTGCCTTTTCCTAAAAGTGGCCAGTGGTGGTGGAGGAGATGTGGATGGGCGAGGGAGTGAGGGAGTGAGGGTGTGGGTTCACGGGTAATTGGATGCGACCTCTTATTCGTTGGCTGGTTTCAAAAAGTGGATCAAGAGTGACGGAAAGGGTGATACAAGATTGGGAGCGACTGTGACTGTGACTGACCAGTGGCTGGGAGGGTATAACTTACTTTGCACCGCCGTTCGTGTGTTTTAAGTGATGTTGTGAACGAGGAGAGGAGCGAAGACAGAGTGTTGATGAATGTACTATGTGCCGTGCGTGATGAAAGGATTAATAGATGTGAAGGGTGAAGTGTGAAGTGTGAAATGTGAATGTGAAGTGTCAAATATGAAATGCGAAATGTGAGCTGTGAGCTGTGAAGTGTGTTAGAGGTGACTGTCGATTTGCTTCTTTTTCTCCATTGGGGGATGTGCACGCAGAAGGGTGGTGATTGACGTTCTCTCAAGATGATCTTGTAACTATCTGGCTATGGAACAACGACCTTGTGCGATGTTCATATAATGATGTTCATATATGATGCTGGAATATTGATCGTTGTGTTTCGACGTGCATGTGTATGTATGTACAGTCAAGTTATTCATTGTTTATCCCTGGGGTGACGGGTGACGGGTTCGATTCATTCAGAAAAGAACTTCTGGAACTTCTTCCCCCTACGTTCGATGGCGGGAATTTATGATCCCAGTCACCTTACGAATCTGAGACGGAATGGGATCCACCAAGTATCCGTGGACGCACTAGGCACCAGATAGGCAGCTTCTCACGGGCGAAAAAGAGCGAGTGGTGGAGAGATCACGCTAAGGGGAATAAATCCAAAGTGGATCCACCACCGCCATCACCGCGCTAGAAAAACGCTAGAAGACTGGATAGCCATCTTCCCTGCCATCCAATCAGATGTCCACATTCTTTGCTCATCCATCAACCAGATCCCTCCTCATCCAATCACCGTCCATGCACACTTCCATCATGCGCGCACATCCCATTCCAGCGTAGCGTCGACGTCCCAGATGCTTCCACAAGCAGGGATATAGAGTGATGTTTCTGAATCCGCGCTTAAAGCAGCAACTCATTACTCTATCCATCCCCTCCCAAAACTGCGTACGTTTTGTTTTCACTCCCGACATGGATCGAGCCAGGTTTCTCAGCAATCAACAATCCACGGAGTTAACACCATTCCTTGGCCTCGCTCTCGACTTCTTGGATTCCGCTTGGCGAGCATAGATGCTGCAAACACTAATCGAGAAATCGTTCCATCATTCGATTGATTTTGCTGACGGCGTTGCGCGATGCTTTTCGGAGGAAAAAATGAATGGATGGATCTTCATTATTAAGCATTAGGAGAATACAACTGGGCATTTCTTAGCATGGGGCAGTGGACAATCGTCCATCTGTGACATGATGTAAAGTCCTCACTAGGGTATCCCTTTTGGAGCTCTGAATGCTGAATGCTGAATGCTGAATGCTGAATGCTGAATGCTGAATACTGAATGCTGAATGCTGAAGCTGCGAAAGATGAATGATCTGTTCAGAACATCCGAATGCTTGAAAGGATGATTCTTGATGAGATGTGTGCCGTGCCGTGCCGCGTTTAGAAAGGGCTGTGCAAATGCTTGAAAGATCATCTTCTCCAGACCGTTGGTGCTACACAATCCCATCACAAAATGGTTTGATCGTGGCGTTCTTTTCACACGCCCGACAATTCCAGAAATCTCTGTTGGAAACACGCAATTGATTGTATCACCAACCACACAACATTGTCTTTCCGTCCCAATCCCTTTCTGCTCCTTCCCACATATCACACAAGGCAGGCTCCGAGAGAGAGATCCCTTCCAGAACTTACCAAACCAACCCAGCCCAACCACAACAAACTTTCGATACCCAATCTCCCAATGACAAAACATAAAACACCTTCACCCGCACCTTCACCTCATAATCCATCTACCAATCAAATCTCACCCTCCCGATCAGAAGTCTCCCAGACAGTAATTTCCTACGTACAAGAGTAAATACACTGACGTTGCGCGCCCATCACCCCCCAATCAAGCTACATTCCACAGTCCACACCAACACCTCTAGTCGTGAAGATCATCACATCATCTCGATATCTAACCATCTAATCAGCGTCTTCTGATCAACCCACGCCACACCTCCAAGGTTCAACCCCTCATTTCATTTAGATTAATCTTTCCCACTCGACGCTCCCGTTTGGCGTTCTTCATTCTATCTTCATCTACCGGAGCCGTGAGATTCGGGGACACAGGAACTGCCGATGTTGGGTGCGTGTGCTATTGATGATTTTTGTTACGATGTTCTCGTGGAGTTTTGGGTTTTTTAGTGGCTTTGGAGATTTATGCCATGATTTTGGGATTTCTTAGTTGATTCGTCGGCGGAACTAATGCTTCATTTCTATCCGACATACCCCAATACCAATACCAATACCAATATCTTTCATTCTCTCACTCATTGGCTACCATCATAACACCCAATCTACTCTACATCTAAGTCTACCGGTATATCTAAACATCACGTGAAGCATGCACAACATTTCCCCTCAATTCGTCATCAACGATCGACCCAATCCAATCCAACACATCTCCAATATCCAACATCAGAAAACCTCACCACTCCCATACCCCTTCCCCATCCCACATCTCACATCGCATTATCCAAATCCCACCCATCCATCCCCTCACCTGTAACGCGCGCCCACCAACCCTCCCCCTCGCACCCATCTCCCATTCAAAAGGTCTGCTTCATTCCACTTCAAACCCAGCTAGCTAGCTAGCATCATACTACCCGTCCGTCAAGTCACACAAGTATGTCTTGATCTAACCTTCTCTAGAAGGTAGGTAGGTAGGTTCTTACGGATCTGTGCATCCCTCGTCTGTCTTTCTGTCTACCTAGCTCTGATTCTTTTCTTCTTGTAAAATATATATAAATTATACATCAGGCAATAGCACAAAATCATACAATACAATATATCACACAATCACGAAAATCACCATGCATCATTCGCTATTCGCTATTCAAGAAAAGAAATCGAACAAGAAATGAAATAACAAAAGAAAGCATAAAATTCCAATATAATATTAATATAGAAATAATGAAATAATAGAATATACACCTAAAAATCCAAACCCAAACCCAGTCTGCGAAACTCTCACTCTCTATAATAGATATATATGCAGATTCTATCCCCCAAGGTTCGAGGAAGCGAGTATGAATGAGCATACGCATGAATATAAGCACTACACCTGCGCGCGCGAAAGACAAAAGACAGACTACATGGCACACAGCGCACAGCATAGCACAGCATGAGAAGTTTTCTCACTTCTTGCATCTTACATCTTATCTGACATCTTACATCTTACGTCTTACCTTGACCTAACTCACAAGGTACTCAACTCACAAGGTATTCAACTCTTTCTCAGAAACCCCCCTCCTCAGGCATTCAGGCATTCCAAAATTCACAAAACACCTTTTTCAACTTCCAACTTCCAACTTCCAACCTCCTAGGAAATACACACATGCAATTCTCCAATCTCCACCCTCGCATTTCTAAATTCCCATGTCCATTCTATTCCGTTCCATTCTGTTTTATCCCGTCCTGATTCGAATCGGATATGCGCGGCTTTGGACGCGATGAGAAGGGATAGCTGACTTGCGACGTGGATGGGTGATGCTTGGAATGAAGAAAAGAAAAGAAAAGAAAAGAAAGGGAGTGAGTGAGTGATACTTGGTTTATTTGCTTGCGTACTGTGCACTGTGCACTGTGCACTGTGCACTGTGCACTGTGCACTGTTAATGACTTACTACCTGGTCCCTGGTACCTGGTACCTGGTCCTCAGCATCTAGCATCTAGTATCGAATTTCGTATCTAGCACCTAGCTACAGCGGTATCGTACAGATCTCATAGTTATCATCATGATGCTTACAACCTAGGATCTCCCATGGGAAAAATGAGATCGCTATACGGAGCGGAGTGGATAGAATAGAGAGTAGAGTGTTTATGCAGGTGCTTTGTAGGTAGGTATCTAGATAATGAGTATAGTATCGTGTAGTAGATAGCTGCAGAATCGTATCAAATGTGACAACTTTATTTTTGCTCGCCTCGGTAAAAAATCTAAGTTAGTGAGGTATTGTTCGATATGGAATCGAAAGATTGAGAGAAAGATGCTCTCTTTCACACTCACACACACACTCACACACACTCACATTCTCCGTCTCTCTCCCTCTCAAAATCTATAACCTCAACTCCTCCCCCCGAACTCCCGCCTTGTCTCATATCTCATATCTCGCATCTCGCACTCTCGGAATCATAAACCCGCACGTAGACTCCTTTGCTTCTTTATTTTTTGCTTGGCGCTCGTATCTTGTATACAAGACAGGAAGGATAGACAGGTAGCCGCAACTCAGACACTGATTGTGAAATGTGTGTGATTTCAGTTGCTGGTCACGGTTATGGTTCTCGTTATGGTCACGGATATATACTTCCTCTATTTAGGGGAAGGAGGGAAGGGACGCTAAATCGGAAGAATGTTTCCGAGGAGATTATTCTGCACTATACTATATACACACGTAGAAAAGCTTATATTATATATTTCTTTTTCCTCTTCATTTTGTCTTCTTTTCTTTTCTGGGGTTTCCTATTCTCCCGTCGTTCTCTTCAATACGTAGTAAGTATCGACAATCTTTCTTTCTTTTCTCCTAGGATCTAGATGAACAGATTATCATATTATATCGTAGTTCATGCGTCTCAATTCCCTGCATATATACGCTGTGAGTTTCAATATAATTCCATACTATACCGTACATGCGAGTACAAGAAACAAGCATCCCTGAGAATTTCCACGATTTCCAGAATGGATCGATGATCCCGATGTGATACATACCTGATGTGATTAGATGACCGAATCGAGCTGTATAGAGAGAGAGAGTGTGTGTGTGTTATAACTATAAAACTCTATATTATATGCGTGAATCAAACCAAATGAAACGAAATGATAATATAACAGTTAGAGAGTGTTTGAAAGAAAAAAAAGAAAGGCAATATAACTTAGCTTCAAACAGAGCTAGCTAGCTAACCAGGTAACCTGTCAGTTGGAAAAAGAAAGAATTGTGTACTTCGGATTTTGGGGAGGGATGGAGAGGGACGGTGGGAATGGTGATACATTGGATTAGATTGGGTTGGATTGTAAAAATACTGGGATTTTGATGGTTTGTTGGTTTGTCAGGATGTTAAGTTGTTTCAACTTTGCGCGGCGAAACAGAGGCTGAGAGAGAGGGACTCAGAGGAGAGAGACAGACGGCTGGTAGGTTGGTTGGTAAGTAGAGTGGTAGAGTAGATATGTCTAGATCGCTTAGGAGGATGGGTAACGGCGGGTGAGAATCGAGAATATAATGTAAGATACTAATTAGTAATTCGAACCTCTAGTAATTAGTAATTCGAACTTCTCGTAATTCGAACTTCTTGTAATTCGAACATCTAGAAACTCGAACATCGAATGACTTGTATCTCGCAAATCTCGCACATTACATAATACATCCTCCACAATTCCATATTCTGAATCACATTTCGATTTTTTTGCGCGCGGCTTCATCGGTGGGTTTTTGTTCGATCATTTTTTATGTCTCGTGCTGATTTATCTAAGATAGCTGGGTATTTATCTCACTTTCATACTCATCGACTCTTTCCCGATCGAGAGCTTTATTTCCGTAGTGTGATGATCGCTGTGTTTAACTTGGGAGCGAGGGAGCTAGAGAACATGGGATTTGTGTAGATGCATATGTACATGCATATTCAATATGCATATATGCATAATGATGATGATGACGGATGAATGAATAGATTAAGAATGGAACGAAGAGTGTGGTTATTGAAATGGGGTGTGGTGTTTAGTGGCTCCATCTTCAAAGCGTGGCACTCTTTAGCTTTGGAAGGCGAGTGGAACTTTCTCGCGATCTTGTCTAGATTTTCTGTCACATTATGTTATCATTATCGTTGTGTGATTGTTATCATTACATTGCATTACCGGTATGTAGTACGTAGGTGTAACATACCCCCTACCTCAAGAAAAGAAGAGAACATTCGATCCCACGCCTTCTCATCAGAACCACACCATCTGCAAACATCCCTTCAACGTTCCAGCGAAAGAAAATTTTCTCCAAAAAGGAAAGCTTCTAGAAGAGCGCCACGCGTATTCTTCATTTGTTCCATCGTGCTGTCAGCCTTCTAGCGTATTACTTTGTTGGGTTTAATTTATTCAATCCCTGTTTCCTGCTTTACTCGGTCGGTGTCACAGTGATCACTCGATTGGAAAAATCCCGAGTGGCGATTCGTGCTTGGGCTGGCCTGGGTTGGAGAGTGGACCGGGTCGTGCGAGGGAAGGACCTCGTGGGAAGGGAAAAAAAGAGAAGGGAAGGATGAGAAGGAAGAATAGGGTTTCGGGGTCGCCGGTTGAGAGTTGTGTGCGAGGTGGGGTTTTAGGTTGGTCTATTATAGAGATGAACCGACGGCCTTACGGGGTTTGGGGAATGTCTTGATTTCCGTTACTTTGCTTGCGGACTTGGACTTGTTGGTGGTGAATGAATAATGAATAATGTGAATCTTTTAGCTTTATTAGAGTTTGCTTGGAATGGAATGGTCAAAGAGGGCTGAGAAATAGGCTCCATATCGGCGTGAATGCCGAATGGAAGGTTAGGGTAAAGGAAGATAATTGGGCGCTTACAATCCTATCAATTCTGGGTAGGTACGGAGTATACGCCTTCCATCCAATTTCCATCCGACCCGCTCATAAGCACATTCATCCAAACCTGCAGGAAGACCGACCGACCACCGACCTAAATCCAGACCGCTCAAAATGACATACTCTGTACAACCTTCTCATCACGACGCTTGGCTCATAACGGAGACAATATATTACAATACAATATACAATCTCAAATGCAAGACAGACCGATAAATGACATCTCACTACCCAATTGGTATTCCTCAACGCCCGTCGTTGTTTCCGGATTTCAAATGCGTACTCATACATATGTAACATCCTCTAGATGCATAATGTGTCGGCGTATAGTAACCGATGTATGGATGTTTGTACTCACTCGCACCTACCAGAAACGAACAACACGTATTTGTTTATTTTTTTGGTACCTGACCGATAGTTAACTAGATAATTTTCCGCTGCAGAAATATCTTTTGCGTGCGGTAATGATAATGCGAAGACTTCAGGTACGTTTCGCTGACACGGATTGGGATTGAAATGTGTCATGATTTTCAGGTTCGGTTTCTAGGCAAAGCTAGGTAAGGGCTTGATCTCGCTTGGATGGTTGTTCGTAAGGCGATTTTCGCGTTGGGGGTTCTTACTACCGGAGCTTGGATTCGAGGGGTTGGCTGATGAGAATTTATGTATATGTTGTGTGATTTGGGGTGCTACGATAGTGGCCAGATGGGTGATTCTTGCGGCTTTCGAGTGAAGGCCGATGAAAGCCACTTTTCCTGATGAGCGGCACGAGGCGGTGGGAAGAGAAGAGTTTTCTCCTTTTCTTTGCATTGATTGATCTTTTTGGGAAGAGGGGTAGCGGAGGCTAGAGTACGTACCGAGTAGATCATGATGAGTTTCATGACATGTGATAGATGTCACATGAGTAGGTAATTCTCACCATACTTTCTCGATGTCTCATTGACTCAAGTTACATGTGCACATATTAATGTTTCTCTCTGTAATTATTCATTCGTCTCCGAAAGATATGCATTTTCCCTCGGCTCTGGAGACATATGTCGCCCTCGGCCTTTGTGATTTCGGGCCTAGAAATTCGGAGTAAACATCGAGTTTTTGGTTACATTCTCACCTCATCTTCTTCATTGTCATCATTATCGGTCGCATCAAATTCTTTATCCCTGAATCAATTCTCCGAATCAATTTTTCGTTCCTGTCTATCTCATCTCATCTCGTTTTATTTTAGTTTGTTTTTATACGTTTCATGGATATCATAGTTGATGACTAGGTATTCATTCCAATTCGTCGTACACACATATATATATATAAACCACGTGCTATAATTACTTAAGTAGAAACAGTCCGATTGGTTCATTTCCATACTCTCGTCGTAATTGGTTAAGTATAAAAATGGATTAGCATAAGATATAAAACGGCGATGGATGACATTCTCCGCCTCATCCTTCAGCTCACAAAGGAGTGGAATGCATTCATCTGTTCCTTTCCGCAAGAGCGTTTAAATTTGTTTACTTACTCGACTGTAACGGTAAATATACTGCACTCTCACACGTATAACTTCTATCATGCTTCTTTCTCCTCATAATTTCAATACTTCATCGATGGCCCGGAAATCCCGAGGGTGATTTATGTAGATGAGTAAGTAGGTAGACAGACTGGCCTGACATAATCTAAATCTGAGCGGAGTAGAGTCTTCAATCAATCAATTCCTATTCCAATCTTCCTGAATCGCATCACATCAACAGCCAATAAATCCCCACCATAAAATCCACATCAGTCAAGTCGTAAACACGTAAAACCCAAAGAGGAAATTAGGGGTCCAATTAAGGGTCCAATGTTAAGTAAAGTGATCATGCATGCATGCAAGAGTCGGGAAAGAGAAAGACCCCTCGTACCCTACTTCCGTTTGCGAGCGCGATCGTCGGCACTTGACTCGGAACTCGAGATGCGCGAGATCGGGGTTGGAGAAGGGACCTGAGTTGAGACGGGTTGGCATGGGTTGGATTTTGTGGTGATCCTTGTATTAGGTGTGTAAGTGTGAGGAAGCTTCTGGAAGGATGTTTTCTGGAATGGAAGTTTGGGATGCAGGATTGGGGGGTTTTTATGGGGGTGGGTTTGTGGTTTGATGGTTGGGTGAATTGAGGCTGGCGACGGAGAGGCAAGAGAAGGAGATGAGGTGGCGTTTATGTTGATGTGGTGTTATGAATTATGATGTGATGTGATGAAATGAAATGAAATGATGTGATGAAATGAATGATCGACTTCTTTGGCCGCGCGCGGAATGAGGAAGGTTTCTAGAAGGTTGGAGTGGGATGAGGGTGAGGGTGAGGGTGGTGTTTTATGCTGAGGTGACGTATTTGTATTCTTTTTTAACTTTCTGTGTGTGGAGATATTGAATTATGGGTTCGTTTGTTTGTTTATTTGTTTGTTGGGCGGGGGATTGGTGTATTCTAGTATGTGGGTGATGGAGATGCGCGTGTTCTTGATTATTATTTGTTTGGGAAAGGGGGGGAAGGATGGGAGGAGGGGGAGAGTCGCTTAATTTATTTCTTTTCGGTGCTTGATGATAGATGTTGGGTTGTTATTATATGTCCAAGTGACTACTCCCAGATTAGATTAGATTAGATATCTTCATTCATTTTGCGGAAATCGATTTAAATTTAAATCTCTTTGATTTGCAATTTGCAGTTTGCAGTTTGGTATTTGGAATTTCATGCTCATTCAACTTTCTTCTCGACCTCTTTCTAATCTGTGCTTGCTTTTCCTTTTTTTGTGTGTTTTTTTGGAGGGGGGGTGCGAGATGGGTATTGAAGAGTCCGGGAATGATCTCGTGTTTGTAGATTCTTTAGTGCTTGTGGGAGCGAAGAGTTTGTCTGTATCTGCAGATGGGATGGTGGGAAGTGCGCAGTATTGTTAATTTTGTACTTGTTCTGAATTTTTGATACTGGCACATGATTGGGTGATTACTATATGTAGTTATATTGTGATATCAGGCTAGGTATCTAGATGGTGACTATCATCTAGATATTCTGTGGTTGTTACTTCCTTGTCTGTTGCTAGGAGAAATGATTAGCTTGTACGGAGTTCGTCATATGTTGTTTGTTGTTTGCTCTTTCTCTTCAGGATAAGTGTTTTCTACGTTTTGGGAAGGAGGGGATGGCATTGATTTGCTATTATTTCGTCAAAGAATATGTGAGATTTCAATACATTATTTCTCTTGTGTTATCTTCAACCTCACCTTCACATTTCATTCTACCACACATCGAACTCCAACAGCAAACTTCCAATCTTGGAAGAGAATCAGAATAAAGATGCTTCGCCCTATTTCTTGGATATAGATTTTATGTTAGCTCATCAATCTAGTAGTACTCCCTCGAGTAAGTATAGATCTTGAAGATCATTCCTGCTGAATCTATCGAAGCCTTTTGTTGCTTATTTCGAAGACTACTTGTACATTCAAACCAATTTACACACTGTTTTCTTTAGCCCACTGGATTTCTCTTCACATTTCTTATATCATTTGTACCTCATAGTTTCATCCGAGCTCTTAAACGAACACAACCCTTCCCTAATTTTTTTCCCTTCAACCTTTCTGCTTACGAACAACAACTCAAGCTCCGTGGCACAAAATTTCATCCCCGCCTCACGAATCGATCTCCCATTCACATACCAACGCCAACCCCCAAATCCTCAAACGAACCCTCACTACACAGAACAATCCAATCCTCTATAGACCAACAACTCGTCGATCTATCAACACTGAAAACCCAGTCACTCCCGCGCTGTTTTTCTCAGTGGCTTCGGAGGAGGATATCCATTCTTTATCGCCTATGGTGCAATATCTGCATCGAGATAGTTTGGATGAGTTTAAGAGAATTTTTAATGCGATGAAGTAGGAAGATGTGAGGAGAGTTAGCGCAGATGGGAAATCATCCGCAGAGGGGGATCGCGTTTAGAGAGTTTGTTGTGAGGGGTTTGGGAGTGGGGAGTGAGGGAGAGGAGGAGGAGGAGGAGGAGAAGGAGAAGGAGAAAGGATTGAAAAGCTGAGTAGGTGATTTATGGTAGTGAGTGGGTTTAATAGATATGAATTAACGATTGAGTTTGGATCTTGGAATTGGAGATTGTAGTTCTGGCTTGGATGTGAGAAATTGGTGATGATTTTGAATTGGTAGTTCCGCAGAATTCAAGTCTTTAAGATAAATTGCTAGTTTGCGTGTTCCAATATTCTTATGTTTGTCGATTTTGTTTTATCTGTTGAGGTTTTCTTCCATTGAGAACTCTTAGTTCATTAGATCTTCAAATTCTTGGATATTTTGATCTTTTTGACAGATATCTATTATCTCAATTTCTGTACTAGAATATTGTGAAGAGATATCCTGAAAAAATATCTCCAGTTAAGCTACCATACCGAAGTTCGAAATCTCGCTGTGAATAGATATCTACGGTGATTTCCTTCTTCTGGTTCCTATACAATAGTACAGCAATAAGACTTGAGATGGCTGTGTTAACACCGTATTATTCTAGTAATCTCCTACTTAAGAACATTAAATAACTATGCGTATTCCCCCTTTTCATCAAACCTTGAGAAAGCATACTACTTGGTTCATTTTAGTAGCACTCAACAGCATCTACTTCCGACATTGTCATCACCGCAAATTCTACGCATATTAGCAACAAAAAGTCAACACTTTCAAAATGCAGAACAGTTGGCCACACATCGCCCATCCAAACCCCGCGCTTATGAATCCCAATTATCAGAACGAGCAAGTAACTCCATCTTCCTCAAAAACCAGGCCATCATCATCCTGGTTCTCATCCTCCTCCTCACGATCCACATCTCAACCTCCTTCACCTAGACGCGCAAGATCCTCCACTCCCTCTCCCCCCACTCTCCTCACCACCCGCCAAAATGATGAAGAGTACTTCCTCTACCTAGAAACCCACAACAGAATCATCTCTCAGATGCACGAGCGCGCAAACGGTATCCCCAATCCGGATATTAACAACATCGGTATTGCTACAGGCGAAGAGTCAACGAGACAATATCTCATTTTCAAGGCGCTTGATGCATTCTCCGCAGATGAAATCACGAGAATTGGAAGCTTTTTAAGTTACAATCGCTTGGTTAGATTGTGGTTGCAGAATCTGCTGGATGATGCGGAGGAGAAGGGGAAGAGAGAGGGGAAAGAGTTCGGTTATAGGTGGGGAGATATAATGAGGGAATTGGTGGTGGGAAATAGGATCGTGAGGGGGGTTTTGACGGGGTTGTTGTTGCGGGAGGTGGAAGATGGGAGGTGGGAGATCCGGGAAATTCAGGATGGGGGTATTGCAGAGCGTGTGGAGTCGTATGGTGTCGAGATGAGGGGGGGTGGTTATTAGGATTGGTTAAGGAGTTTTGAGAGAAGCTTTGGTAGAGGGGTGGGAGAGGAGAGAATCGATGAGATCACTATGTTAATAAACAGTTCTGTGCTGTGGAGTTCAGCGTTAACTAATCGACAACTAGATTAGATCCAGAAATGACAATCTCTTTTAACTCAGCCTAGTTGACTACTATTTTTTTTATCTCATTATATTGTCTAAAATGTACGTGATATTCTTCAGTCTTTGAATTGCAATATTGTTGTAGCGCTGCGCTTGACTTGACGTCTAAATTTTAGCCAAGCATCTGCTCGGTAACTAGTATCTACCGAATATTCGTCTGAGCCCATAGAATTGAGTGGAAGTACCAATTAGAAATTATAATGAATGGAGGTATCAGTGACAAAATAGCAGTGATTATCAGAAGTACCGTGGGCTCCAACACGCCCTAGATCGATCATTGTGTGAACACAGGTGAATGAATTCAAATCAACATCCTTTGTACCTGCACTTAAGCGAATCCGAAGAGACCAGCTCTTTTAGTAACCTTTATATAAGGGCTGATACTTTCGTACATAGCTAGCTCTTGATAGAATACAATTCAAAAACTAGGACCTACATTGTAGATACTATGCTATCCGCATCATTCTCAAATCAACAAGTTTAGATTCTCACCAGCGTATCAAGATTTATAAAGACTCCTCCTCTTTTACATCTTAACATCACAGGTGGTAGCATTAAAATGGTATGTAATTACAAGATATTGATTCGAAGATATTTGTTAATAGTCAATAACAGTCTGGCTCACCAAACACAAGTCCTGTTGCTGGCCAGACTAATCTCAATCTTGGTCAGTGTATTCTTTGGGGCTCTCACGTTTTAATCAGGACAACTGCTAAATAAATAACTAGCGAGCCATCCTAAGTGCCAGCTTATCAGAAACGTTGCAAAATTTATGACAGACAACGAAGTCACAATGAACGATGTCGAAACGGGTCTCGTTGAGATTCAAAATGAAGAAGAAAAGATGCGAATACTTTTATTTGAAGCCATCAGCTCCCTTCCAGCCTCTAAAATCCATGGAATGTTAATGGTAATCCTGGAAAAAAACTTGGTCTTTAGGGAATGGTCTGAGAAGCATTGGAATTCGAAAATGATCGAGAGTGGAACCGAAAAAAAGCTAGATCGTACTAGATTTCTCAACTGGATCAAGAAATTCGATGATTTTAATCTTTATCTAATTACCAGAAACTTGATTTGGCAGAATGAGACCATCGAGGAGCTCTTTAAGAAGAAGTTATTGGTTGAACAAAAGGATGGCACTTTTGCAATTCGCAAATTCGAGCTGGATGCCATCGGTGGTCACTCATCTGGATAGGATGTTTGTGTTTGATTTGTCTACATAATCGGTATTGCTCTTTGGCTTTCGGCAGGCTTCTGGTGATGACCAGAAAGACATATCACAAAGTAGTACTGGCAGTTTAGTTACATGAAAGATACAGCACAATTGACTGGATCTACAGAACAACTATACATCTATGTCCTTCGTATGTCAGCTTTAACATTTTAAATATAATGTTAAACTTTAGTGACAAAATTGAAGTGAATATCAACCGTAATAATTATGAAAAAAATCTAGGCTGCTGGACACACGAGTCCATGGTCATATTTAAAGGTTGAAAATAATTTCTCAGTTTTCTTCTTATCCTCCACAACATCAAACACAGATAATACAACACAGATTGAGCTTTCAGGTCGCATCTACAGAAACTATATCTAGGTCTTCAACAAAAAGTCTTTCTCTGTGCAATATCAACTTTTCGTCAAGTCACCAAGTCTATTATAAAAATGGCACGCACTGCTGCTGGGCGAGCGGTATTCACTTCTGGTATGGGGATTCCCTTAGATACAAGTAAAAATGCTAACAACCAAACTAGCTATGAAACTCCAGATAGATGAGCTTGAAGATGTTATCTCTCGTCTCATCGCCACCAGAGACCTTGATATTCCAACAATCCAGGAAAAATCCGAAATCATCCAAGCCGAAATCGAAGAGAGACAAGAGGAGAAAGAAAACACCATGAGCAGAATTGTCGCAGCATTGCGAATTCTTCCAGGACATAATTTTCGACGTCTGTTTATAAGTATTCTTCGAGATAACCCGGTTAATCAACAATTGCTTGTGGCCAGATGGGAGGAACAATTCGGTGATCTTGATACTGAGTTTGAGGGTGATCCTTTCTCAAGTGATCCGTACGCATTGTTTGCCTACATGAATGAGAAATCCACTATTACTCTCCGATTATTCGTTTCTCTCATGGCTGGTATGGACAGCTCGCTTCGGGAGGGGATTAAGAACGCATTGTTGACCACGTTAGAGGATGGAACTCTTGAGATAAACATCTTCGATCCGTTTGAACGAGAGCAATCCCCTGAGATTGAATTGGCACCAAGGTCATCAAGAACACATAGAATGTTTCTGCCGGAACCTTCTGTCGTGGATGACGGACAGTCTCTGCGGGATACTTCGAGTGATTGGGATGTCGAGGAAACAGTATTTGTGCGAGAATCTTCAAAAGACTCGTACGTCAGTGATACAACACCTTTACGGGATACTTCAAGTGATTGGGATGTCGAGGAGAAAATATTTGTGCGAGAAGCTTCCGAAGACTCCTACGTCAGTCATACAACGCCTTTGCGGGATACTTCGAGTGATTGGGATAAAGAGGAAACAGTATTTGTGCGAGACGCTTCCGAAGACTCATATGGCAGTGATATAACAATTTCACGGGAAGATGCTTCTCCGGACATCGTTGAGGATTCGGAATTCGATGATGAGCCTCCTCTGAAAAAAACTTGTATGCGAGATCCTTTTGAAGTGACGGACATCAGCGGCTGGACGGATGGACAGGAAGCTATCTTTCGAGCTCATTAGAATTTGGAGCTTAGTAAGGTATAGAATATATTTGTGTGAGTATCTCGATAATTTTCGTGGGAGTAAATACCTGAATTCGAGATAGAGAACACTGGCGTTGGTAGCATAGAGATGTAGTTTGGGCCAAAATTAATTGTAGATTCTATATAATATCTATCGTACCTTTTGTATCTCTGATGATCATGTTGATATTCAAGTTGCAAGATATTTGCAATAGCAGAGTTAATATCGAGAGGGGAAAAGATACTCGAATAAGACTCGATTCTTTAGATCGAACTAGAGACTTCAAGATGCCATTAAGTTCGGCTGAAAGGTAAAATGGTACACATAATCTACTAGTCATATAGTTTATATTCGGGGTGTGCACAAGAAACGTCTGAGTTTGCGAAGGAAGATGATATACTATGAGAAATAAGGCGAGTAAGATCAGATCAAATCACTAATAAGGACATCAAATTATATAAGGAAAATCTGCCGCATAAGCTTTAGAGGCAACGAAAGAACAGAATTCCTACCACACACATATATAGCTCATCTATCATGCTTCCAAGCCCACTTAACTAAGCCAAGTTCACCCCTAATCATTCACTCTCTTCCTTATTCCCCAAAATACTAATTTATCCCGCACGCTGTCATCCCATCTCACCATTTCCATTCACCTAGCGCTCCACTTCCAGTTCACCCGCGACCACCTCCATTAACAAAAACCAAAATTGCCAACTCCTACTATCAAACCCCTCTGCCCTAAAAGCAAAAAATAGCAAAATTTCAACCGAAAGATTTATTCTCCCAGTGCGTTCCATATTTTTATGGACCGCTGTACCTACTCACATCATTCCAATATTAAGCAATATTCAATACCACTCCGCCAAAGGTGATGCTTTTGGGTGCTAGAGGGTGCGGCTTTTGGATTCATATCTTACAAACCGATGTTCGCCTGGTAGGCAGCTGAAGGATGGGTGAGATGAAATAGATCTAATTGTTGTATGCGGATTTTAAAGAACGACACTGATCGTTCTCAGATATGTTAGATTTCTCCACTGTAGCCAGACAGTACTCTAATCCATCATTATTGACCAAAGTTCTAACCCAGTTTTCACCTCACTTTCCGCAAAGATTCTGTTTCCTCTCGACAAACGTAATAGGGAGAAGAAAAAGGACAACAATTTAAAATGTGCAAGTATTGAAAAAGTGTTTCTGATCCTTTTTGGTCAAGGAAACGAATTTTTGAATGATTCCTGACATATCATGTTCAAGCTTACTCTACCCTTTGTTACCTCTTTAATACTTAGGAAGACACGCCAAAATGACCTGTAATTTAATATATGCTTGTAATTGTTCTTGATTATTGAAATTACAGGAAGCTAGTATTGTAAGCAAGACCTGTGAAGTGCTAGCCCCTCGCTAGCTACAACAACACCCTCATAAGCAGTCGTATAATCAATAACTCAATAATAATCTAACGATAGAGAAAACAATTATATACAGCGGGTTTGATTGAAAACATCCCCGAGAAGAAAGAGAAGATCTAATTATAATTGCCAACAAAACAGGGACGTCGGCAGAAAGGGTAAGGAAATCTAAGAGTTAAAAAAAAAGTGAGAGTGGCGCTACTGTCCTTTTTCGATTATTCAGCTTCAAGATTCGGCTTTCTTCGTGGCCTTTGTTCTGAGCTTCATAATAAAATATACCAATCCATAGATACCAACAACGAACGCCACAACGATGCCGGCATTTCTCCATCCATATGATTTTTCCGCGAGATTCAGGCCTTTTAGATAATCCCCGCCGTGAGTATATTGGCATATACGACAATCAACGGTTGCTTCTGGATTCCAAAGGTTGATGCCCGCCCCCATGCCACGCTGATATATATCAAGATACTCGCCACATGTTTGGTATGGAGACGGGTCAAAGATGGCGAGTTCGTCGGGTGTGCAATGGACAGACTTATCCCAACTTGTGAAGATAAGCAGGGAGCTCATGAGATAATTGTAAGGGTCGAGGTAGTATAACCTGAAGAAGAACTCTATTAGATTCTGTACAAGTCAAGATTTTCAACACGAAAATAAAGACAAAGCTTACCAATATTTCCAGAAAGGTTCAATTTGGCTATATGGTACCATGACACCGCAGAACGAAACCAAAGTTGTAATGACTAATGGATTGACAAGTGATGCAAAGACAGCGTTGGGAGCGTAAGCGGCAATCGACTGCCCGATACCAGTGTATAGAAGCTCATACAATATCTATATTCATGTTAGTCCATGGTATGGAAAAAGGGGGCTTGGTCGGAAAAGACTTACCACGACGAAGAACACACTCCCAGCGGAGTTTGCTCCAGATGGAAGGCCAGCTGTGAAATAACAACAGACGTAGTACAATAAGGCACAGACAATCAAGTAAGGAAACTCTGAGACAATAAGCCCGGTAACAAAGGGAGCCCAATGATACATCTTACTCTTCTTTTCTCGTGCCTCGTAGATGTCGCGACGGTCGATAAAAAGAGGCTGAAGCTGGGCGATAACACCTGGCGCCACAAAAATGAAGCTGAAAACAGTGAAAAGATTGCGTTGAAGATCTGAGAGATGATCCCCGATCATCCAAAACGAAAAGCCGTTAAGAAGGGCTAGACTGACATGCATAGCAAACTTGTTGTTGAGGTATTCGATGTTCCGAAAGAGTGAGACATTCATGCGATGTGTCACAAGCTTAGTCTGTGTCCACTGGGAAGCCGCGAACTCATACCCGTCAACTGTATCTTCTACAGGCCTGCCGGCTGCTTCGCTTATCATGGTGTCCAATTTCTGAGAGAGTTTCTCGTGTTCTGGTGATTGCAACCAAACTTGGTTCCAATCTCGATCTTTACCCGAATTTCCCAATCCTGATACAACATCGATCATGTGCTCTGCTGGATTGGCTTCTGGAGGGCAAGGTTCTCCATGGCGTGCGAAGTAATCTTTTAAGGTGCTAGCATTTTGACCGATATCACCAAAGTAGACAGTCTTGCCACCTTTCGCAAGTAATAGGAGGGTGTCAAATTGTGCAAATAATTGGGCTGAGGGTTGATGAATTGTGACCAAGATAGCTTGTCCAGCTCCTGCAAGTTTTCGAAGAAAGCGGACAGTATTGTAAGCAGATTGCCCGTCAAGGCCCGATGTGGGTTCGTCGAGAAAGATAAGGATGCTTGGCTTTGCGACCAACTCGACACCGATGGTAAGGCGCTTCCGTTGTTCAACTGAAAGCCCAGCGCCAGGACGACCGACAAGTGTATGTTCAAGGTCGTTTAACTCCAGGAGATCGATGATTGTGTCCACATACCGTAGCTTTTCCTCGTCAGGTGTATCGCGAGACTGGCGTAAAAGGGCTGAAAATTCAAGGGCCTCACGAACAGTTGCCAAGGACTCATGAACATCGAGTTGTTCAACATAACCAGCAGAGCGTTGGAATGAGATGGGGATGGGGCGACCATCTACTAGTACAGATCCATGAATAGTGCCTTCAGTTTTGCGCTGTGCCAGGACATCGAGAAGAGTTGTCTTGCCCGCACCAGAAGAGCCCATTAGAGCTCCAAGCATGCCAGGTTTAACATATCCTTGAACGTTATCAAGAAGAACTCGGTCACCATCAGAGGTTTTCACGGTGTACGTCAGGTTCTTCCAGGTAAAAATGCTCTTGTTGCGAATAAGGTCTTTGTTGAGACTTCCATTAGGCGTATCAGTTCCAGAGACAGACGCAGACTCAGTCAGGGACTTTTTATGAGCTTGTGCCTCCTCATCTTTAGGTTGTAACAGATGCTTCGACTTTTGCTGTTGTTCTCGAGGCACAAGAAGGCTTCGACCGCCTTCTCCTAGGAGTTTCCATTTGGAAGTGAAAAATATCGTAAGCCCAACAAAAAATACCCACCATGCGCAGACGATACCAAAGTTGCGCCATACGTGACTATGACTGAAGGACATAGATGCAAGATATTCGTCACCTGTGACGCTTGTGGCTCCAGTGACTGCCCCACCAACACCGATACATGACTGCCCGCCATCACCAGCTGTATATCCAGGACCATTGGGAATGAGGTAAGGGCCAACACAATCTAATTCCTGCCCATGGAACTCATTGCCAAGGAGAGATTCGAAGCCGTACGCCATAGGGTTAATCCAGTAGATCCAAACGAACCACGGATGCATATCAGGCTTGGTAATCATGTAGCCCATATACGAGAAGAGACCGACCGTTGTAAGACCTGAGACTTTGGTTGCTGCATCAAAGGTAGGGAAAGCGGCGCCGATCAACCGGAAGAGAGCTGTCATGGACATGGCAGTCATAAAATTGGAGACCAAGTAGGTAAAGAATGCTCCAGCTGTTCTCTTCAGGCCAACCATGAAGTAGAAAACAAGACCAAAGTGAGTGACCTGAAACAGTAGAATAGGGAAGTCGGCAATAATCTGTGCGATGCAAATAGCTGCGGGCTGATATAGAGCGAAAGCACGATGCTTAGCCAAGATAGGTCTGCTTGTGAACGAATCTGTGACTTCCGAAAGAGCTATAAGAGCGTTGTATAGGATTGAAAAGAATAGGGCACCACCCTTGAGGAAAAGGCCAGCTGAATTGTTTGGAGCGGCATAGAAGAGTGAGCCACCAACCAATGCTTGAATGACTGTGGCGCCTTGCTTCATAATGAGCGTTGACTTATCACCCCACATAATCTGGTACTGCCTGGTGACAGCAGCCTTGATCTGAGTACCAAAGTCGGTAGTAACAGCAGAATTTTCGGATACTCCTTTGTGCTTCTCAAGGCGTACCATATCTTTGAACAATGATGTGTTTTCCTTGGCTTCTTCACTTGTCGCATAGCTTTGGCACTCTTCCAGCATCTGAGATTTGATACTCGATTGGTCATAAGCAGCACGGACTTCATCTGCAGTCCGTGGAAACGATTTCTCAAAGCCAGGGGCAATGCGACGTTCGGTGGGTACAGTCACACCGGTCAGAAAATCTGACCGATTAGAACCAGAATCCCGAATAAATCCCAAGCCTTCCATGAAAGGAACAGCATCATGCTGTTTTCCGTAGAAGATTTGTTTACCCTCATCAAGGACAAGAACTTTATCGAAATGTTCATAGATACCGTTGCCAGCCTGATATAGAGTGACAATAGTTGTGAGCCCCAGAACGTCAGTCATGACTCGAATTGCCTTGACCCAATCTAGAGCTGTACTGGCGTCGAGCCCTCTTGTTGAGTTGTCCCAGCAGAAGACACTCGCTCGAGTTGTTAAGCATTCAATGATTGACACACGCTTCCGTTCTCCTCCAGAGACACCTCTGGTGAAGGCGTCACCAACCTTTGTAGAGGCAGTGTGAGAGATACCCACCAGCCGTAGGAGAAAGTCCTTGTTGAACTGAGCGTACTCCTCAGCTGTCTTGATACCAGGCGGTAACTGATATGGGGTCTTCATTCGAGCGGCGAAGGTGATAGTATCCTCGACTGTGAGAGTAGGAAACATGATTTCCTCTTCGTTGTTCATGATAATCTGGCCACGATATCTTGCAGCTTCTTTAGCTGACATATTCCCAAAGCTAACATCTCCTGTGATCTCTTCATAACCTAGTCGGTTATTCGAGAGTACGTTGAGCAACGTCGTGCAACCTGAACCAGGCCGTCCAAGAACAAGCATCATTTCGCCTGGCTTGACGCAGCCGTGTGAGTTGTCGATGATCGTTTTCATCGGAGTTTCTTTTGGTTTCTTGTGGAATGGATACATCTGGGAGAGGACATTCTCATTGAATGTGGCGTCGCTGCTGATGCCCTTGACAGTGAGGTTTTGCCAGGTTACACCAAGCTTTCTAGGAAGCTGTCCACCTTCTTCGTCTCGCTCTTTGATCTCTTGTACTTCTGATGCCATGTGCCATGTCCTTTCGCTCCGTGATATGATTCGTGTTGTTCCCATATCCTCAACTTTGGTAATATTAGATATTCCATCCTCAAAACTGGGCTCGCTTTCCATTGTTGACGAATTGGGCGTTAGTCAAAAGTGAAAGACTGTAATTGGGAGGAAGGAATATGATTTAGATGGGTTTGTGTACAAGAGTTACACAAGATGGCCACATGCTGAACACATATATAACAAAGATCGTGTGGAATTAGAAATCTTAACCTTACAAACATATCTGCTCTTTGATACATACGTACTATGATAAATGAGTATATTAGAGAACCTTCCGTAGGCGAAAGCGAATGGCTGTTACAATATGCGGACAAATCCTGCAAATATTAAAGCCTCCGGAAAATGTGGGGGTAGCAATAGTAAGTACGCTAAAAGCTTCGGGGCAGTCAAAACCCTCCGCAGCCAATGAGAAGTGATATGATGATCTTTTAAACCCCCACTAGGAAATTTGATGGGTACTCTGATGCTATCAGAGCATGAAGATCAATGAGCCTCGAAACTTCAATTCTGTAGAAAAGCACAACGCAGAGAATACCGAACGCCTACGTTGGTCAAGCGGTGGAAGGTTAGAACAATCATCCCCTGGCTTAGACTCAAAAATGCTCCGTCTTGAACTATCATATATTCGTACTAGTCACCCTTATTTGCTTTTTCTTACCAAGCTGCAAATCAAAAAGTCCGTCTTGGGTGAATATGTCACCGCGTCCGTCTGTCCTTGCAGAATGACACTTTCATAGATGAAGTTCTCCCGAGAATAACGTGAGAAATCTGCCTTTGCGGTGTTATATTGCGTTTAAGCAAAGGAATTCGCACGATAACCAGTCTACTTTAAGCTCACCAGATCGTCGACCCTAGCACATTCTATCTTTTAAATGAACTCCGGTGCTCCCACTGAACTTGTGCTTGCATTGGCACCATGAGTAATTCCTAAATCAGTTTGTATGTTCTTGAACTGCTCTTTGCAATTGTCGCTTCATTGCGTCTTGGGAGCAAAGGCTTCGAGATTTTCGTTGATCTAGAAGACGAAACCACGTACAATTTTGGGGTATGGCAGTTTAGGATTGCTACTTTCACAACAAACAGTCTAGGATAAGTCGGCAGATGTTCAAGAAATGGCCCTTTGTGTGCTGGCCGCTTGGGATGAGCTCTCAGGGCACCCTTTGGACAAAATCTGCGCAATGTCCTTGCCCACCTTTCCAGTTTTGCTCCAGCCTTCAAGGCCTGATCTTATTAAACAAAGGAGTCGACTTGAGGGTGTGCTGTCGAGCTACCAAGTGTGCCTATTCTTACCCTGAAGCAGATATTCGCATCTTGAGGCTAGCGTCTGCAATCCCCTGAATACAAAGGGGGAATGAGCTCTCTTTGAGAGGAAGATCAGAACTCATTAGCCCACAAATATCTGACAGAGTGAGGGTAGACAATATCTCTTATCGCAAAAGATTTGATATCGGTTTCGTGAATCTATCAGAATGGTGAACTATGTGCATAGACAGAGTAAGTAAGTAGGGTACGTACACGTAAGATGAGACACCGCAATCCGTGAATAATTCCTCCCTTCAATCTGCCTTGTGGAAACCATGTACTGCATTCAATTCTTGGCCACACCTGGGCGATCAGGAGCAAACATTTTAAAACTTGAGGTTCATGCACAGTCCCATAAAAAGATTAGTAATTAAGTTTTGGCGGCATAATCGGCTGCGCTCAGAAACGAAGCTAGTTGATCACTAATCCATACGGACGTACACTTAAAGCTTTCCCGGAGGGTTTAGAGAGGCGTGGCCCCAGGGGTTTTGTGTATCTGTTGGTTACATTTACCAATTACTCTGTTGATTATACGTATTCTGGACATTCATTGATCCACGGAAAATTTAACATGGGCGGCGCAGCGGTTCATCCATCACAAAGACGATCCTCTTGTGAGGGCTGTAGAAAAATAAAGGCGAGATGTCAACGCTTGCTTGCAAACGACTCCAAATGTGTGCGGTGCACGCTTCTCAACCTAGATTGCATTGTTGGACAACAGAAGAGAGTTGGAAGGCCGCGACGAGCTACTGCTGCAAATGCTGAGGCACACAGACACCGGAAGAAACCAGGCTTAGCTTCCAGTAATCAGCAAGTTACACCAGCAAAAGGACACAGCCATGTCGCAAATCCCATCACATCTCATGAAACTTCTTCGAGAAAGGAAGGAAACCACCAGAATTTGGATATGGACTTTTCAATGAACACTTCAATAGCTGCACTCGTTCCGTCAGATAGTGAAATATATTCCGGAGCACAAGCATGGCCAGCTGTTGATATAAACTCTTTTGATCAAAACCTCCTTACGTGGGATACTTCCAATGACCTTGATCGCGATTTCTTCTTATCTAACAATGATTCCACCTTCAGCAGCGCATCATCATCTGCTTCCTATCTCAATACGCCCCCCTCGACAGCCTCATCACCTGCTTCCAGCATTCATAGCACCGAAGGAAATATCTCGGAGAAGCCAAAGATAAATCTAACAAAATCTATCACAACTTCAGATGCCATGCTGGAGCTTTCCAAAATCAATCTCGACTTGCACATGCGCATGGTGGCTGTGGAAGCGAATAGAGCAACATTAGATTTTGACGGCATCGTTTATGGAAAAGGCCCATTGTTTATTGAAAATCTTACACTAGCTCAGTTCCTGTTAAAGGCATCCCAAGACTTACGACTTATCTTGAAACGGATTATCAGCAGCCGGACGGATCGTGGCATGTCATATTCTGCGCAAACAGAGACAAATTTACTGGGATCATTAACATTATCATCGCAAGCACACTTAGGGAAACCCCGTGATCCAACATCGATGTCTTCATCAAGTTCCTCCCCTGCTTCAGAACTACTGTTTGCACCTCTTGCTCTAACCATCACAAGTATTTTCACCCAACTCATTACACTCTACGAGCTGAACGTTGAGCTCATGACTATCCGCATTGAGCAAGTCGCCACACACCCCGTTGTAGAACTCCCAGGCCTCAATTTCGGCAACTTGCCTGTGGCAGAACCATGCATGCAGGGAATGATCTTCTGCGAGCTCATTACACATGTAATGGAGGGTATCGAGCAAGCTCTCGGCCTAAATTCGGTCCTTGGGGTGAGCGCAGCTGGATTGCTATCCGCGAGACAAAAAGATGTGCTTTGGAGCGAGTTGGACGGAAGACCTGGCATTATTCCAGGCTACGGTATCATGAGGCCCATCAATTTACGGAAGTCGTTTGGAAGACTTGCGGTGGTTCTCAGACAAATTTATATAGATCAATTGGCCATTCACAATTGAGAATTATGTTCACAGGACTACACGTTGGTCGGTACTGTTATAATGCGGGTTTTACGTTTGCTTTTTGGACTACTCCGGGGCGTCAAGAGGATGTCAACTGAATCATGGAGAGAATGGCGTACGGGCTGCAATTAAAGTCCTTGATCTTGCTTTGCTGCATTAGAGGAAACGGGTCGTTCCATAATAGACGACTAACTTTATAAATCTACTCATAATCGAAAAAAACACCTGGGTCTGGTAACAGGTACTTAATACTGGTCCATGAGAGGTCACTGCTATGCCATAAAGTGTATCTCAATCACCAGAGCAATGGCGACCCAATTGAGGAAGCTTGGAAATGCTTCCTTTCATTTCCTATCTGGATTCAAACTTGCGATTTCCGCAATAAATACATCAATCAAGTATTTCTCGCGAGCGCAGAAAAACATACCAGGAAAAGATATTCCATCTCTCGCTTCTCCTCTCCAGTCCATCACCCAAAGGGTGTGTTGTTATTACTATTGCTGTCATTATACAAAACAGTAAGATTCCCCTTCCGAAATGATCATATTCGCTAACAATAGTCCACAGTAAACACATCATCCATCAACTACATCAAGAACCTTCGTTTCTTCTACATCACTATCGACATTAGTTAGTGATATCAATTTTGCCATTCGGCCTAGACTCCTTTCTGGCCCTATTAATTTTATTGATATGTTCCCATTGAATATGGATCAAGGATGTGTATATCATCGTTTCAAAGTATAATGGAAGAAACTTATATATCGGATTTTATAGAACTTTTGTGTAGCGTAATGTTGATTGTATGTATTGCTTTTCAAACCCCAGAAATCCATTTGTATGTAGTTATATAATACCTTGTACAGATTCGATTATATAAAGAATTAAAAAACAAAGAAATAAAGTAGTATAGCCTTTGTAGGTTTATAAGAAATATTACACGCTCCGAAACACTGACGAGGGACCTCGCCTCAAAATAAGATTGGAAGTAGCTAACTTACTAAAGAGTAGGGGATTATACTATCCTAGTGTATTATATCAAGACTATACTTACTATGTGAATATAATAAACAAACACCAAATATCATACACATTCTATTTCATCCCAGATTCCCCGATTCCCAAATTCCGAATTGATTTCTAATAATATATACTCTAAAAATCACTACACTAACAATACCCATCTAAATCAAATCCTCATCTCTAACTCCATTCCATTTGATCCCGATATGTACTCTAAAAACTTTACAACATAGTCATACCCATAGCCAAAACACCCATTAAGAAGGCCGTAAAACCCACGCTATTAATACTCGCTATCGACTTAGCATCGGTAGATGAAGTTGATTTTTCCGTTGCAGCTATTAAATTGCACATATTAGTCTTTATTTCTTCTCATCTCACTCCTCTCTCTCTCACACACACACAAAAAAAATGAATCAAATAAAAAACAACTCACCACTAGAAACCGAAATACCCATATTCTGACACTCAGCCATCAAAGTAGTATTCGCCTGCAACATCATAACTTGCATACTAGCCACACTAGCCGCAGCCTTAATATTTGCCTCCTTTGTCGAATTGCCCTTGGCAATCTTACTCAACTTCGCATCATCCATAGCCAAATTTGCGACTTTTTGAAGGGCAACGACCATTTTACATTCATCGGCCATGAAGACTGCAGGACAAGCTGCTTGTAATGTAGCATTCGATTGTAATGTTTGAAGTTTGTCGGCGGCATCTGAAGCTTTGAGTTCGATTTCTGCTACTTTGGTCATGTCGTTGTTGACGGTCGCTGAGACCAGTGTTTGGTTGGCAGCGAAGTCAACAAATTTTTGGAGGAGAAATTGTTGATTGCATGATGAATTGGTCATGATTGCTGAATCAATGACAGCGCAGTCGGACATGAGGGTAGTGTTGCTTTGAAGCTCCGTGAGTTTTACAGAAGCGGCGGAAGCTTGAGCTTGAAGGGAAGCAGCTCTTGTCGCGTTATCTGGTGGGTATTAGTCTCGCTATCTTAAGGTTGATATACGGAAAGCTGAGAAGGTTGGTGAAATTCAGGGAATTTTAGATTTATAACATACTTCCGGTGATAGCATCGACCTTTGTTTGATTGCTGGCCAATTGAACCAAGGCATTCAACTTCAACATTTCTTTACATGTCTGAGTCTCAGTAAGGGTTCTGTTAGTACCCTGAGCTGCCACAGCAGTGGAGAGGAGAAAAGAGACAAAAAGTGTTGAATATTGCATAATTGTTAAAAAAAAAGATAGAACCGGCCTTGTTGAAATAGAATAGAATATCAAACGGACCTGCCGGGAAGTAAAAATGTATAGGAGTGAAAGAAGATATTATGAGTGTTAGAGCAATAAGGAAAGAATGCTTGTGAGCGACTTTCAATACTTATATGGACGTTTGATCTATGTACACTAAATAAAATTCATCATCCCACATACATGAAGCCAATCCATGTTTCGGATGACAAGAAATCGTGGGCTACGGACTCAATCTTGAGAACAGATAGATAATTGGATTGGTTGTGATTATTTGAAAGCTCTCGAGCCCATATATTAGAACAGATCATGCTTGGGAATGCAATAATCATCCTGTCTTGCTGACGAGTCTTCTATTTCTGAAATCAAACCATAAACAGCTAGGTTATCGAACCTGCCGACTTTTCAGACCATCTTGCAGGCTTCTATACGATACCAATTTCTCTAACGTTCTGTTTGCGAGATTTGTAACGCCATTGATCATTGATCCCCTTTCAGTATGCCTTGCAAGTTTTACGGGGTTATCTTGATTCAAGAAACATGGGTGAAATTACGCGAAACAATTAGGTTGCAGATCTCCCGCTTTGATGAACCTCAATTGGTGAACATTTGTTGTTTCACAGTATTGACGAAGTGTCAATGCGGCTATGATGAAAAGCGACACTTATCATTGGGTATCTATTAAGTACATTGAACATGAAAAGAAACGTTTGTTCATGGAGCCGTAGTTTAACGTTATGTGTGACGACACTAACGTTCCAATCTAGAGGTGCATTAAGCTTTCTACTGGGAAAGTTCAAGCATCCCTTCTCCGTTCTTTTCTCCAATCCACTAATTTGTGGGAGAATAATCTGCTGAACCATTTCAAAGGTTCCTCGGAAAAGCTACTAGGGAACATGTTCCACTCGATTTCATGTATCTTTTTGTTCACTAGTTCCTTCCCAATTTGGACCGGTTCGCCATTTTCTTTATATTCTACATCAGCCTCGATAATAGCTCCGTTTCGTGCCGTGAAGTTGGCCTTGAACTGTATCTCTGCATCAGTATTGTTGATCATGTTTCAATCTCCTGTGCTACACTCACATCTGGTGGCAAGTCTCTGGGAAGCGGAAGCTGTATATTTTTGTTTTTTATTGATGTATCTGCTGAAAATGAAAATTGGGGAGTTTGTGAGAATATCCAATCTAAAGACTATTTTCCAGATTGTCAGCTTAAGCTTCTGCAAAAGGAGGAAATGGAGGGGTCTAATTACGCACAGTAAGCTCTTCCAAACCTTTAGATATCTCGGGAACTTCTTTGACATCTTCCCGTAAGAGTATTGGTTCTTGAGAACCATACATCTTACTAAACTCCTCTACTACTGCTTTTTCGAATGCTTTATTTTGGATCTTGACATTTGCAACTGAAGAGCTAACACTTTCCACACCACGAGCAGTGATGAATCTCATTGCAGGGGACCTCAAGAATCTGCCAATGTTTGAAATGTTTGGAGAGTTTAGTAAACAAGTACCATGGTGAAGAGATCTTTCCCTTGTTAACTTATAGGCCGAACCTGACACCTTGAATATTTTAAACCCAAGTTCACCCACTTTTGTTGGCTTCAATACTATATCATGTCGAGCATTAACCATAGCACGATCAACTCCAAGTCTATGTAAAGCTCTCACTACCATCTCGGCATGCTTATCGCGATCGAAATGCGACGTAGGACATATGACACAGTAATTGACATTTCCAAGATCGTGAAAGACTGTTCCTCCCCCCGAACGTCGTCGAACCAAGGCTACATCTCCAATCGGGGATTGTGCGAGTAAACCAAGATTCACTTCATTCCAAGGGTTTTGATTTCGTCCAATAACAATACTGCGTTGATTGGTGTAGAGAAATAAGACGGTAGAATCTGCGGGGGTCTTCTGTAGAAGATAATGTTCGATGGATAAGTTAATGAACGGGTCGTTCGTTCGTGATATGTATATTTGGGATTTGTTGACTGGATTGGTAGCTTCTTGGACGAATTTCCCTATTGATACACTGCTATGAGTAGAAACATTTCTGCGGACAAAGAACCCTTTGGATATCGTGCTTCTGCCACGTAGTATGAATTGGCGCATAAATCCTCTCGAAGGAATAATTGAATTTTGGTACATTTGGAAATACTCAAGCACCCAAGCAGCCAATATGCTCTCCGGACGTTGAATTTGTTGACTTCTTCATACAAAATTCGGATTCGGAGATGGTTCAGATTTCCTAGTGAATTGACCAGGGTATTCTTCGGGATATTACCACATTCACCACATTAGCTCTCGATGACCAGCGGATTTCTTTTCCCATCTCACATCATCCCACATCATCCCGACAAATCGGGTCCGGGCTCGGAAAAAGTAGAGTAAAGAAAGAGTCATCAACTCATTTTTTGATTTTTATTGATATATAGACTCTTGTTGGCGCCCTCTTCGACTTTACATAGCCAATCTCGTATTACATTGCATATTCCTCATACTTCTTCTCAAGATGTCGACATTTGGTCAATATTTCAAAGTTACTACGTATGTACAAATCATGCAATCCAATTGACTGTTCCATCATGACCAAATTTATTTCCACTCAAAGTTACCCCTCCATTCCAAAATCGGCAGGATAGTACTGACTCCTCTTCCTTCTCATAGCTACGGCGAGTCGCATTGTCGCTCTGTAGGATGTATAGTCGATGGAGTTCCACCAGGAATGGAGCTCACAGAAGCAGATATCCAACCCCAAATGACTCGTCGTCGTCCAGGTCAATCCGCCCTCACCACTCCTCGCGATGAAAAAGATAAAGTCGAGATCCAATCCGGAACAGAATTCGGAATCACCCTTGGCACACCGATTGGAATGATTGTTCGCAATCAAGATCAGCGACCACACGATTATGGAAACAAAACAATGGACCTTTACCCTCGCCCTTCTCATGCGGACTGGACATACCTCGAGAAGTACGGTGTAAAGGCTAGCAGTGGTGGTGGAAGAAGTAGCGCAAGAGAGACAATTGGTAGAGTGGCAGCCAGTGCCATTGCTGAAAAATATTTAAGACTCGCACATGGAATTGAGATTGTTGCATTTGTCTCTTCCATTGGCAGTACCCATATGTTCCCACCAACCGTCGAACACCCAAGTCCCTCCACAAACCCCGCTTTCCTCTCACTTATACAAGACGTAACACGTGAACGTGTCGACGAATTCGTCCCAGTCCGCTGCCCTGACGCTAAGGCATCCGAGAAAATGGCCGAAATTATCGCAGAATATAGAGATAAACAAGACAGCATTGGAGGAACTGTTACTTGCGTAATCCGCAATGTTCCATCCGGTCTTGGCGAACCTTGTTTCGATAAAATGGAAGCAATGCTCGCTCATGCTATGCTCAGTATCCCAGCCTCCAAAGGTTTCGAAATCGGATCCGGATTCGGTGGCTGTGAAGTCCCAGGTTCCAAACACAATGATCCATTCATTCTTGCTACTGAAGTACCACCTCTCGAGACTGGTGCATCAAAGAATGGAATTCCTCGTCCTAAATTAACAACCAAGACAAACAATTCTGCCGGTATTCAAGGAGGTATCACAAACGGTGCACCCATCTATTTCCGTGTAGCTTTCAAGCCAGCAGCCACCATCGGTCAAGCTCAAGAAACCGCCACTTATGACGGTACTGGATCCGGTATTCTCGAAGCTAAGGGTCGTCACGATCCATGCGTTGTTCCTCGTGCAGTACCTATTGTAGAGGCAATGGCAGCTCTCACAGTCATTGATGCATTAATGGCACAACAAGCCCGTCAAACTTCAAGGAGTTTGTTGCCACCCCTCAAAAATATTGTACCTGCAAAATATACAGTAGTAGGTGGTGAAGCTGCAAAGGAGAAGATGGAAATACAGGATAAGGGAGTTGTAGGTGGTATTGATGGGGAGGTTTTAAATGGATCAAATTAACTCACTTTTAAGTGTAAATTGTAAATAGTTTTTGGGTAGAATAAAAGCGATAAATAGGCTAGTTTCTCGAAATTCGGCGTTGTGTTTTCTGATCATTTCAAAGATGGAAAGGCGATGACAATGTAAATTTAAAATTCAACTCTCATTATTTTACTTCTGACGAACGCCATGCAATTACTTAGGATCTGATATTTCTCTACTAGATCTACTTGTAGAAATTAGAACTGCCTAATTATTGAAACAAGATGAAGACTACCCCCCCTGAATGATAGCCGCCTTAACTACCATAGGCGAAAACCCAACCGAGTGATCATTCCTCCCGGCAAAAATAACCTTAATTCCTCTCACTCCAAACATCTCCACCACACAAATTAAAATCGACATAAATTCACCAACTAAAACTGTCAGAAGTAGACTGGCAAGTTGCACATATATCTGTAGCAATGAAATGTATATGTATATTGTCTATCTATCCCAAGAGCGGAACGCTCGGAAGGAGGAGATTTATAGTAGTGTGCACGTGCCACATACATGCTGTACATGTGATTTCCAACATCCCCCCTATGATAGAATGTCTAAATATCTACCATCATGAAATCACATAGGGCCTATATACATGATTTGTGAAGAGTCTCATTAACTTCTGCGACAGTGCCAACTCTCCAGAACTGCCTGTGGTATCTATATCTCCATTTGGAGTTCGATAGCCCTACGATCTATTATCGTATCGCAGTATAAGAGTGCTCTTCTCCGTATTCGATTTCCTTTGCCTGTAGCAGGCGAAACGACTTCCACGATCTGTTTCATGACTTTTAACAAGAACTTTTTCTATTTCTAATAAATAGATTCGCAGAATTCCTTTTGTATATATAATTTGTATATAATAACAGATTGAGATGAAATTCGTTAGTCCTAGATGGTAATATCACTATTTTCCCATAGTAAATTCGATAAATTCGATTGTGTGTAAACGGGCCATCAGCTTATATGTTACCCCACACGAATTGGTGGATTTGGTGGATTTGGTGGATTTGGTTAATTGATTTGATCGATTTATAGTAAATCAATCAAATCGATTGATTCGGCTTCTTTTCAATAAATTCGATTGATCTAGTGAATCTAGAAAGTCTGAAGAATATTATGAAATCAATACAATAAGTGAAATCAGTGAGTTGGTCGATTTTTATTAGTTTGATTAAATTGATCAAATTGGTGGTTTTGGTGGTTTTGGTCAATTTGGTCAATTCATTTGGTCAATTAAGGATTAAATTGACCAAATCGATCAAATCGATCAATTTCGGTGAAAATGAGGTAAGCACCAGTTAATTGTCTTTGATCTCATTGTAGTTCAGCATTCCAAATCCAATCCTAGGCCTTTTCCGTGAATTATAAAGCCTGGATATATCAATTGCTTTGTGAGGGTATCAGCGGTCTGATCCGTTCCAGGAATCCATACGATGCGAAGCCTTTTAGCTTCCACCATATCTTTTCAGATGTAATGCCATCGAATATCAATGTGCTTTGCTTTGCTATGGAACTTGTTCTCTTGCATCCAATCAACTCCACTTTCGTTATCACAATAAAAAGTTAGAATAAAGAATTCATCCTCAAAGCATTCTCCGAGATCCTTGACTAGCTTTTCCATCCACACAATATCTTTCGCTCCCTCATTTGCTGCAATTATCTTAGTTTCCATTCTACAAAGAGAGATTGATTTTTGCTTCGTTGAAGACCATACTATAGCTCCACTATATTTGATAAAAGCTATGCTTTGAATTGATTTCCTGTCTTCTGAGGATTCCTAAGTTGAATCTGTATATACCCGATATTCATGTGAAAGTATATTTAATCTGTTTAAATAAACTATGCCGATTGGGAATATACCTGTGAGATATTGAAGCAAGTGTTTTGCAAATATCAAATGACTTTCCCCCAATACTTGCATAACACAAGCGAACTGGCCGACAGCATACGCTATATCTGGCCAGATGCAATTCGAGAGATAAATAGTGCTACCGACAATTGAAAGATATAAGGTTTTGTCGTCTTCGCACAGAAGCTCCTTTTCGTCAGCATTCCGAATGATTGTGCCAGGAGGTAATGGTAGGTTTTTCGTATCGATGCCAATGCCAATGTTGAATCTCTGCAAGATTTTCTTTGTGTAGACTGATTGGTGTATTTTGAGGGATCGATTTCGTCGATTTCGTTCTATTTGAATACCCAGAAAATGCTAGTTTCATCTAAGTCTTTGCATTTCCATTTACTTTCAATCGTCTTTTTCATCAAATTGACTTCGGTGCGCTTTCCTATTATCAGCAGATCGTCTATATACAGTAGAACATATACTCCCTTTCCAATAAAGAGATTGGGATCAGCTGTTGATTCAGTGAGATTGATCTCTTTGAAAAATCTCCGGACAACGTTCCACCAAACTCGGGGGGCTTGTTTTAGCCCGTAAAGTGACTTATTTAGTTTGAGGTAAGGTTTGTCTTGCCTCTTGACTTGGGGAAAGACTAATTCGAAGAATCTGGGCATTTCCATTAGAATTTCTGTATCCGTTAGCTCACCATTTAAGAAGGCAGTGTCAACATCCATATAGTCGATCTCTAGATCTTCTGCTGCAGCTTTAGTTAGTAAAGTGCGTAATGTTGAATACCTTGCTACACCAGTGAAGGTCTCTTGGAAGTCTATTCCGTATCTTTGAAGATATCCTTTTATAACTAGTCGTGCTTTTCTTCTGGCCAGTCTGCCGAAGCGATCTAGTTTGTTTCTCAGAACGTATCTACTACTGAGTAGCTTTCTGCCTGCGGGGACAGCTCCGTTCATGATTTCGAAGGTACCATCATCCTTTAGACTCTGCAATTCATTTCTGATCGCTTCCATCCATGCTTGGGCGTCCCCTCGCATAGCCTATTCGAGCTCTACTGATTCCTCAGGTATTGGATTGGAGTTGTCAACTAGAGAGTCTTCAGGGTGTGCGGAGGCAGCACGTAGTGCAACTTCGTGCTGAACAACCTGATCACTGAAGATCTTTCTGAATCGTTTCTTAGAACTCTTATCCAGAGCATCTCGGACTAGAGTAGCCGTGGGACCAGGCGTAACTCTTGGAACGTCTACAACTACTTGTAGTTGTCGTTGCTGTGGCATACGCGAAGGATTGACTCGAGCCGGGGGCTCATTGGGAGTCTGAGCGATGTATCGCTCATTGGTGTGTATCTCTTGTATATCTTCTTGTGCCTGTTGCATTCTTCTTTTTGTAGAGCTCTTTTTATCATGTGGAGGGAGTTTTCTTTTTTTCATTGTCCCGAGTGGTTCTGGAAGTGCCTTGTGTTTAAGGTCTTTAAGGGGATATTTGTATTCATCAAAGTCAGCGTCTGCTGTTTTAATAATTGTTTTTGTATGGAGGTTGAGGAGGTGATAGATTTTGTTTCTATTTATTCCGATTATAATATGCTCCTTTTTGAGTATCTTAGGCTCGAATTTCTTTGTTATTAAGTCTGGTTGCTGAGGATTCCTAGCTTATGCTTTGCAATCGAATACCCTGAGTTTCTTGAAATCAGATTGTCTGCTATATATGGCTTCGTAAGGGGTGATTGTTGCTGAGAGCACTCCGGCTTCCCCGAAGGGTAAAGCTTTGGTGGGTGATCTGTTTTTGAGGTATACAATGTGTTTGATAGTGAGCTCCTATATATTCGGTTTGATACCAGATTCGCTCAGGAGCGATCTTGATGTAGCATTGATATCTTGAATTTTCTTTTCAGCCATTCTATTCATGGAGTGCTTTCCAGGAGGTGAGGGCTCGAATATTAATCCTTTCTTTCCAATTTCCGTTTGAAAAGATGTATTGAATTCACTCTTACCATTGTCTGCTCTCACGATAGCGACCTTGCAATTGAACTCTCTCTCAGTTTGATCGATCAAAGCCATCAATACAGGGACTACTGTTTCTGCGGTCTTGTCCTTCGTGAATCTGACCCATATTGATCTAGTGGCATCGTCAATTACTACCAGGTAATACCTATTTCCATTTTCGGAGGGTTCTTGTATGCCGGATAGATCCATATGAAGGCGTCTCAATCGAGTGGGGGTTCGGATAGCGGTGTGCTTGTTGAAGTGCTCATTCATCCTCCCTGCGAGGCAAGGCTCGCATGCTTTTCTACCAGCACTCTTCTGTCTTTTCATATAATGTAGACCGCTGGAGGCCTTTTTCAGTTTATCCATCTGATCGTAATTGAGGTGTCCTAGTCGTCGATGTACAATTTCGGCCTTGTCGTTGTTCGCATCGATCTCTCCTGATTCAGAGTCTGAGTCTGCTATATACGCTTGCTGAAGGAGAGGCTATCGCAAGATATAGCACCCATTTGTATGTCTAGCTGCTATCTCAAACTGACCATTTTTCCAGCTTAATATTGTGTCCCCTTCAAAAATGATTTTTCGACCTGTTTCAGCCAGGGTGCTAACAAATTCGGACACACAACAAATTTCGAAGGAAACTTTTTCTTCGAAATATGATCTTTTCATGATCGCTCTAGATTATAATTATCAATACAATTCCATTACAATTATTCCCAAGTGATTCTGACTAATAGTTGTTGTGATACTGTTGTTGGTGCTTCGAAATACAAAACATATACGAAAATTCGTGAGAAAAACTTTGATCTGATATTTTAGAACAACCATTGCATTATTAATATAAGCTATATTGCTAGCTCAATTGAATCTAACAATATAGAAATAATAGAAGATATTATTATTGTAAATTCCGGATTCCCTAATGCTTTCAATACTCGTTTAAATATTTCAATCCAAATCAGTTTGTCTTTATTTCTTAGTAATTTATTCAATCTAGTATCTAGTTCTTTTGATTCTTTCAATATTGTATTTAGAGTAGAAGATTTTAATCAATCAGATAACTCTTTTATTATTTAAAATCTAATCTAATTGTATTTGTTTATTTCTAATAAAAAAAAAGGCTTACCAAACCCTTTATTCAATTATAGTAAACTATTTTGGATTCAAAGTGATTCTATTATATCAAAAGAAGTTATTATGTGAACCAGAAATTTCATTTTATTAGTTTTTATTTTATTTTAATTATATGAAAAACAATCCAAACTATTGGATCTTCTAGAAATCTTTTGTGAATATATTGAAAGAGAAAATTTAATACTAACCTTTAAGATTATTATTTTACAAATAATCTATCTCGAATCAGCTATTAGGAAAATCGAATCTCGAGTTAAAGTTTTAATTAAATCTATTTTAATTAATACAATCTTTATATTCAAATCTATTTATGCTAATATTATTAAAGAAAGAGAATGGAATTTTGTTATAAAGGGAAAGCCTTCGAAATTAATAATAATCGAAAAGAAAATCGATATTATTTAGAAATGTTTAATTCTTATTAAGCCTAATATTCCCAATCCTCAAACCTTCTCATCGATTACCATACGAAATGGTATCAACGAAGCCTTCCAAAAAATGAAGATCAAAGGCCCAGTTGTTGCTGCAGCAACCCTCTCTCTCAACAACAATCTCATCCTAACTACCAACGATCTATATATAGCTCAATTTCTAGTTGAAAAGAGGGCTATTTGGAATTATGTAATCAAGTCTAAAAGAATTTAAAGAGATTAAGAGTGGTATAAAATCATTCTTCACAATATTCTTATCAAAGAGTTCTTTGGGAATAAAAAAATGGAATTAGTTCTAAATGAAATCAAAACCTTTAATTCTAATTTTAAATCAATAGGAACTTCCTTTTAACTAATTCTCTTTGTTAAATAAGCTAACCAAAAAGAAAAAGCAATAATCATTGCTTTTCTTTCAAAGATTGAAGTTGATTTAGTAATATGGAAGAGGATTTATATTGTTGGAAATAGTATCAAAATGGAAAGATTTTATAAATCTAAATTTATAATATAATGTTAAAAATGCTAAGGCTTTGGTTATCAAAGTTTTTATTATAAGAAAGATTTATTTTGTGGTCTTTGTGGGGATAAATATATCATTTCAATATATTTGTGTATGGTGTGTAATATAAAGGGAAAACTTTGTTTTTATATTATTATTAAGTGTTTTAATTGCTATGGAAATCATATTGCGAGTTCCAAAAATTGTGAAATCTTCAAATCCATTCAACAAAAAGTATATAGCTTTAATTAATGAGTTATACCAATATACGATTCCTTCAAATAAATCTCAATAGAAGTTTCCAAGTTATAGAGAATATTCTATAGCTAGTTTTCGAATTCAATATTGATATAATCCTAATTCAAGAATTCTGGATTATAAAGATCGGAATCGATTTCTTCAATTGTAGATTTATTTTATACTTCAATTTTATTCAAACCTTTCTCAAATTCAACTCTAAATTCTGACCTCGAATTTTCTTTTATATAGCTAAAGATCTTCGAGTTTTATTTAACCTTTCCTTGAGTTCATCGATAGATCTAGATATACAAATAATAGATTATCAAAATGAAAGAAAAACCTTTTAGATTATCAATATATATAATGAAGCAGATCAAACAAAAGTACAAAGCTATACAATTGAAAGATCTTTATATAATATTACCTTGAATTAATATACTATAGTGTTAAACGATTTCAATACTTATTATTTTTTGTGGGATTCGTATATTAATAAAAGTGGAAACGCTGTGTTACGACGGTAACAGAATTGTCACCTGACGAGTGTCACGTGATGGAGTTTTCAGGACCCAGGGCTCCTAGGAGCCCAG